>PVKS010026534.1:0-28538 GCA_004027875.1 Aplodontia rufa | reverse complement strand
GGCAAAAATTTTCTCCCATTCTGTAGGTTCTCTCTTGATGCTCTTGACTAGATCTTTAGCTGTGCAGAAACTTTTTAGTTTAATTGCATCCCATTCATTTAATTTTGATTTTACAGCATGCGCCATAGGAGTTTTGTTAAGGAAGAAGCTGCCGACTCCTATAAGGTGTAGTGTTGACCCGACTTCTTTTTCTAGTAAATTTAAAGTTGTAAGCTTAATATCCAGGTCTTTGATCCATTTTGATTTAGAAAAATTAGAACTTGATATGAAAAGAATGTGATACCATTTTAATATCATTCAGACAAACTTATGAATAAATATATTGAAATATTGTAATATTTATATGCTGTGAAAACTAAAAACATCTAAAATAAGGGAGAGATAATCATAAATTTTCTTAGGCACATAAAAAGATGCTCACAATCCTTAGTCAACAGGAAAATTAAAAATAAAAAACGATATCACTATAAATCTAATAGAACAGCACTAATGATTCTAAAAGTTGACAATACAAAATGTTAGCAAAATGGGAAGCAACTACAATGCTCATACATTTTGTACATTATCAAAAAAAGAAAATACATATTTATCTAAAACTCTCAATGTAAATGTATATAGTGGCGTTATTCATAACAGCCACAAATCGAAACAAACCAATTGTCTCTCAATTTGATATATGTGGATAAACCAGTCTCCCTGGTTTGACATTCGGGAAAGTTTGGTTTCTGGTAGTTTCATCATGGTTTGAACATCAGATGGTACTTAACATAAGCTAAGATGGTTATGATGTCACCATTATTGACTGAAATGTCGCCATATCGCACATGACTGTATATTCACACAATGGAGATAAAACAGCTTGCAATGGTGCCAATAAATCTCAAAAGCACTGGGCTAGAAGTCAGATACGAAGTGTAAATGACATGTGATTTATTTGAAATCCCAGAAATGACAAAATATCTTCAGTGACAGAATAAGTTGGAGAAGATTGGCTACAAAATGGGATGAAGAAACATTTCATGTGTTGAAAACACAGGTGGTGTGCTGAATAAGGTTGTTTGGGTCAAGGATGGACAGCAAATGTGGTCCAAAAAACACCTAGTGATGTCTTAGCCCACTGAGTTTAAGTGCAATGGTGCAGTCACCTACGGCCCGTCTCATATTGTGCTCCTGTCAGTAAGCAACATGACTATACGTTGATTTTAATGGTGGTTAAACAACTATATACATCTGTTAAAACTCAAAGCTTGGCGTCTGAAATGGGTGATTCTTACTATACGTAAATTATTTCCCAATAGACTTAACTTTAAAAGAAAACCATGGCAACAAAAGGCCATTGATAATAAATACTTATTGGATTTTAAACAATGGAAAAATGAGTGTAAAAAACATTATTAGCAGAATTTACAAGTGACTATTATGTCAGTGTTGACTATTATTAAAGTTCCTAATAGTTTTTCTTTGATTGGACAAGAAAATTTCCTTGTTCTCAGAAAAAAAAATTAAGGAATTTTCTGTTAAAGGGACATGTTTGTAGTCATATATATATGCATATAAAACGGTGCATAAATGTACCTATAAGTGCATATTTGTGTGTGCACATGCATGAAAAGAAGAGAAAAGAGGAAAAAAAGGAGAGTGAAATGATATAGTGATTTATACTAAATGTTAACAGTGAATGAATTGGGTAAAGGGCATCCTGGATGTTTATATATTGTGTATGTTGTTCTTACTGTTCTGATAGTATGTTTTAAATACAAAGATGAAATATTTTTTCAAAGAAATTAAATGCATAATGTTTGGGAAAATGAAATTATTTTTAGATCATTTGGTTTTTCTGTACATCATTATTTAAACAAAGTTACAGAAAAGGTATAAGCATTGATGAATGAATTTATCAAGGTTAACATAATTATAAACCAAAATCAATGTTATATTTATATATCAAAAATATAAATGTAACATTAATACAACATAGAATTGCATTAAGAAACATCAAATGCCTAAGAAGACATCCAAGGACGTATGTGCAAGATTTTTACTATAAAACTGCAAAATATTGAGAGAATTACTTCAAAATAAACGTGTATAGCATAACCATAGATTGTAAGACTCCATATTCTCAGAGTGCTTGCCATTTACCCTCATGTTTGTCGATTTCAAAGACAATTTCAATAAAACTCTTTTGGAGGAGAGGGGTGTATTTTTCCTTTTATATTTTTATTGGTGCTTTATAATTATACATAATTCATTGCTACATTTTCATACATATATACAATATTTCAGTATAATATGTCATTCCCCAGTATTTCCTATTTCCCCTCTCTGTTTCCCCTCTCTGGCCCCTTTCCTGTGATAAGGGGTATATTCTGAACTGTTTTTGTTTTTTGAATTTCTATACATATAAGATAAACTTGTATAAGGAAAACAATTGGAAAACATAATAAATCTTTCTTTAAATGTTAAAACAAGCCTGAACTAATTAAGACAATATGGAATTGAAAAGGGGTACACAAATAGATGATGGGATCAGAATACAGAATCCACATATTTATATGAACACCTGATTTGGGGAAGATGCTTAAAAGCTTTTTAGTTGCACAGAGGAAAACTATATAATAGCAATGAGAATAATCTACAAGTATACAAAGAATATATTGAATCTCACATAATGAGGAGCAATAAAAGTGAGATCCAAGGAACATACATGATTCAATTTACATGAAATTTAAAAAATAGTCAAATTAACCAATTCTGGTAGAACTGTAGAATGGACTCTTTTGGGGGATGGATTGTGACTGCAAGAGGGCATGAAAAGGCTTTGGAATCTTTAAAATGTTTGCTATACTGGGTTTGGTTATAGGGGTCTATATAGTTCACGAAGTGTATCAGATCATATACTTGTGATAAGTACTTTTAATGAAGTCTCCTATAGTTCAGTATGTTTTTAGATTAAAAACAAACTTTGAAAAACATAAGAAAATTAGAATAAGATTCTTGTTCTTGGGACTAAGATTGAAGGAAATATTTGTTGGTAGAGGAAAGGGAGAGAAAGAGGTACAATTTATTAGCACTCGTGCATTTATCTTATTTTTTAACCTAGTACAAGGGAAAGTAACCTAAATTTCAGTAGTACTTTAACATTTACACTAACATGAAAAAGTGGTCTAAATTGAGTGCATAAACATTTTCAAGGGATGCTTTTGATATTCTTGTTGTAATGTACAGGACAATCCTAGTGAAACCCTTTGAAGGCTACTAAAAGTTGTGCTCACTGTTGGAACACTTAACTTCTCTGACCTTTACCAAAAGCTTGCCAGAAACTCCACAGAGCACAGTGCTGTTTCCTGAAAGAAACTGTCACATGGGATTTAGAAATTCAGCAGGAAGTCTGAGTGTTACCGATAGGTAACAGTGTGAGTTAATTAAACTAGAGAATTAAAAAAAATCTTACATTTTGATACTAGTGAACTCATCATGTAAAAAACATAAATATATAAATCTATTTTATAAATCCTTTTGTTCCAAAACAAGTCATAGAATATTCTTGTTGTTATTCATTTAACTTCTTATTTGCAATTGATAAAAACCACTCTCAATCTAAGCTATTTATCAACATTTTTAGATATTTCCTACACCTAACACTTTTAATATCATATAGATTAAAATGTTCAAGTGAAAATACATTAAAAACTAACTTGCATAATTTAAAAGGATAATGCATTTCAATGCATTTTAAAATATGTAATTGATATCACCTTAGGAGAAAAACTCACATCTTTTGAAGTTTTACCAGTCAGTTGCACAGAAAACAGTAGCAGTAAAATATTTCAGCTAATATTTATTGACCTCTTACTATATATCAAGCACTAGGTTAAGTCCTCTACAGAGTTTAATCTATTTCTCAAACAACTCTAGTTCTATTTCTAAATGCTACTTATGTCATTGGTTAAAAATAAAGGGCACAGAGATAAAAATTAAGGAAATATAAGTTTAGGGACCTTGTTTTGTTTAGCAATGAGCTATAATGGGTTTTACTACAAATAAATTATGTGTATATAATTTGATATATATAGTATGTTTTATATTCTACATATATATATATTCCATATATTATAGAATGTTTGCTTCATTCCCAGTTATGGTGAATTTTTAAAAAAATTGATATTTGGACGATAGATTACTATTACTATACATCAAAATATACAGAGATTTTAAAGTCCACTTTATCTGACCAAAAATATTAAATGAAAGCAAAACTATGGATAACAAATAGATGTCTCTTCAAAATGGTAAAAAAATTCTATTAATTTCTATAAGTAAATGTCAGTTGGGGAATATTGTTCACAACATTTAGGACTCACCATATCAAAGGAAGAGCAATTATCGGAAATCATATTAGAGATAAAATCTTAAAATTTCAAGTCTTAGATTCTTCTCCTAATAAGAAATGAATATAATCTACATATTTGACTCAAGTAGAACAACCAAGAAGAGCAGAACAAGCTAGAGCAATTGGGAAGAAGGATTAACAAAAAGGTGCAGATTAACTGTAAATTGAAAAACATTGGAATGATTGTTTAGAAACACTAAGCTTAAAGGGATAAAATATATCTGAAAGTAACATGTAATGTGAACAGAAATAGTGGAGTTAGTAATTATGAAATGGACTATTCCTAGGAAAGCAAGCTATGATTATTTGGAGTATCAAAAGTTCACCCTACATTAACTCTAATTTTAGTAGTATTCTGGAATTTATGAGTAATGCAATAAGATAGACAAAAAGGCATAAATATTGATGAAAAGCACATAAAATGTGATATGTAAGATTATCTGGAAAATTTAAGCAAATAAGCTAAATCCATCAAATAATTTACATAGAAGTTCAAAATATCATGCTCTCAAATATCAATAGTCAAAACCTGACTGAAGGTACAATGCTAAGTAGTTGATTCAAAATAACAAAAATAAAAATAAAAAACAATTGGGAATAATTGTAACAAGAAATGGGTAGAACATATACTGAAGAAACTTTAAAAGTTTAATGAGGAAATTCTAGGGAGTAAGGTCACCTTCACATATAGCAGCCTGAACTTGGTGCGCACAGAATATCTCTTATTGGATATGTACAACTTGAAGAGCAGGAAACAGAATGTAGAGAAACATAAATATGAAGGCTTTTCTCCCCCTCTATATCTTTGTATTATGCTAGGGACAAAATGTTCACTAATTAAAATGCCAATTATTAAATGTATGCTTATGGACATAGAAAGGACCATGATATTTGAACATAGTTTTAAAGATAATGATCAGTGTCTGATATAGAAGTATGGGAGAATATAATCTCGGAAATTGAGCAAAGTGTGAGGAAAATGTATGGAAGATCAGATCTCTACAGCTGGAGTTCATAACTGCTATTGATGAGAGTCTAAGCTATCAGTGCAGAGGAGCTCTCACTTTTGAAGGACTTTTTCTGCTTTTATATGTAGGTTTTTCAATATACATGCATGTAGAAGTATCACCTTCTATGTGTGTATAATGTGTGAACAAAAGTTTATGGCACAGCATGTATAAACTATTCTTGACTAGAAGTGCTTGGATAAGGAATACAAAATATTGATAAATATTAACAAGAGATTTTGAGGTTGTATTGACAAATGTAGTCTACTGAGTTTGGATTAAAAACTATGGTTAAATCTTACATTTTATGAAATAAAAAGGAAAATAAAGTGCAACCATTTATCAATTCTTCAAGCAAATAATCATTAATACATTGCCCCAGTCATTTATTAAAATTAATGATACACATCAGTGCTATAATGATTTAAATCTTTATGGGTACACCATAAATGCTGAACTTTTCTAAAAATATTACCTAATGCAGGAGCAGAAGTTCATGAAACTTTGGTCAAATTTCTCTTAATATAAGAGGAAAAAACTCTCTTTAATGTGGATAGAGGCTCCTTTGGCCTCTACTAGAGATAAGTCACACTGAATATGCAAACTAATTTTCTATGAAATAGATTTTGTGTCTTATTGTTTGACAATAGCATTGAGAAATTTATACATAGTAAAGTAATGCTCAAAATAGTAAGGGATTTTTTTCACTTGATTATTAATTAAAGAAACTAATCTCAAGTCTTTGGACCTGCCTTGAGTCGCTCAGATTGAGAAGTACAAAGTGAAGACCCTGCTGTGTGGGTAAACTGATGACTCACTTTTAATATTAGGTTGAGCCAGGAACTCAAACTCTGCCAAGTAAACTCCACAGGGAGTCCCACTTCAACCCACTCACATTTCCTAATAACAGTACTCTGTTTCAACAGTGCTGAAATAAACTGTGCTTCACTTTGGCATTTTGAAATGAAAATGAAGGTAGCATGTACAATAATGAATTGCAGTGATTTCTAGGATAAGATTTTAAAGCAGCCAGTTAAAATGACACCTATATTATGCCAATGGCTTACAATTGTGTCGTAATGAAAATTAGAAATGATTCATGGCTAGTATTCTTTTTGCCCCCATCTTAGTTACAAAATTATTCCACCTGCAGTAACAAAACGATAAATTTACTGTTATTCATACCAGGAAGATGATGGTAGAGAGGAGAGGCATTTATAAATTTACGCTTGTAAAAATAGGAGTTTGAAAAAAGTTTAATTTATAAACCTGGGGCCAAAGAAGTTTCATGTGATGTAGGCCATGCACTTCTGTGTTTTGACGTTGGGATTTAAGCTATCACACTGCTTAGGATTTTTATGACTCCCTTAGACATGTTTATTTGAAATCTCTCTGGCTTTCCATGGTGAACTTTAGACATGCAAAAGTACCCTGAGGGCACTTGCTCACCTCTGGCAGATTTGTTTCCCATTTTTCTCCCTTTAGAACTCCAGCTCCGCAACTATAGCCACACAGATCAAAAGACCCATGTTTATTGTCCTGGCCACATGGTGGAAAATATACCTCTGGGTAAGCCCTGCATTAGGTTTCCTGCCTGAGAAGACAAAATACTTTCTGTTCAGAAACAAAGATTGTTCTTAAAAGAGGCTTGTGTTTGCATATGAAGCCATACTGCCAAGCTGATGGCAAATCCAGCAGCATTTTTAAATGGTGACAAATCATTGCTTCGGTTTTGTTTCTTTAATGTTCATTTTCCTACTCTATCCACAACTCCACTGGGGTCCTTTGCAGAAGTCATTCAAATTTCTTTGCACATTGTTCTTCCACAGATTGAAAGGCAGTCAAGATCAGGTAATTTGAAATGTTTTATCTGGGCTTCAAGAGGTGAATTACAAATATCAATCACATTTTTCTATATTATACCATGCTGCCTTCATGATACTGCATGTATATATTCAGAAGATTAAATAAACAATCCTTAAAATTGACTAGATCCCAACCTAAGGCAACACCAAATAATATAGTATTATCCAACAAAAGGGTTTCCATTGGGACTGGAGCAGTGTTTTGGTGGTTACTTGCCTGGCATGTGCAATGATGCAGGTTTGAACCCCAGCACCTTGTACACAACAAAGCATCAGAACAGTGAAAGCCATGTGAACAAATGAATAAAAGTTGATACTCTTTCTCTCTCTCATTCTGTCCCTCTTCCAAGGAAAAAAAGGGGGGTTTCCATTGCCAAGGTCAAAGTGGACACGTCCAGAGTTCTATGCAGCCAGTTCACCCTTTTAGGTTTGACACAGAAGCAGTGGCTTCTTTGAATTAGAAATGCTATCTACAATGCAATCTCTAGTCTGCTAGGTAGGGTAGGCTGATTCTGCCTAGAGCACAAGGTTAAAATGGTTTAAGAATATGTAAAATAAATTTGAAGACTCAGAAGCACAACCTACAGAATAGAAAAAAAAATGTGAAAACCATGTACCTGATAAAAACTTAATATCCAAAATATTTGTTGAACAAAACCAACTCAAGAGCAAGAAAATAAATCACCTGATTGAAAAATGTACAAACAACGTACATGGATATTTTTCCAATATACAATTAGTCAACAGGTATATTATTAGGTGTTTAATATCATTAGGAAAGTAAAAATCTAAACCACAATGAGATATCACCTTATATCTGCTACAAAAGTTAGGATAAAAAAAGACTAGAGGATGTGGAGAAAAGGGAGCACTTATATAATGCTGGTAGAAATGTAGATTGGTATACTCATTATGGAAAAGAGTATAAGGTACCTCAAAAAATTAAAGCTACCATATGATTCAGTAATCCTACTTTGCGGGTATATATTCAAAGGAGTTGAAATGAGAATGTTGTGATATCTAGACTCCCAATGCAGCAGTATTCACAATAGATGTATGAAATCAAACCAACGATCCATCAACAGATGGAATGGATAAATAAATGATACTTACACACAATGCAACAATATTTAGCCCTAAGAAGTACTGTGATTTGCAACAACATAGATTAAGCTGGAGGATATTGTACTTAGTGAAATAAGCCAGACACAAAGACAAGTATTTTTTGATGTCATTTATAGGTAAAATTAATGGAAGTTGAACTCAGATGGAGAGAGTAGAATGGTGGTTACTAGGAGTTGCAGAGGTGAGGGAAACAGGGAGATGTGGTCAAAGGGTTTAAAATTTTACTGAGGATAGAGAAGTTAGAGGACTAAAAGACAACATAGGCACCATAGATAGAATTTAAAAGAGTAGATCTTGAATAGTCTCAGCACAAAGACATGACAATGATAATCTTGTGATGGAACTGGCTTATAATTTTTATACAATGTACATGTGCATCAAAAGGCAGCATCATATAAGTATAAACAGTTTTTGTCAATCACGCCTCAATAATGCTGGGGAAAAATAAGTCTCAAAAGAAAATTTAACAATGAACTTCAAGAATGTTGCACCTTAATACTTACATAGAAAAACATTTTTAACAGAACGATGTTATTTAAGCTTCCCTTCTTTCTCCCCACCTCTCCTCTTTTCTTCTTCTTTTTCCCTTCCTTTCTCCCTTTCCTTTTCTTCCTTTGATTGAAATTTTATTTTCTATCACAAAACCAACATCATGTTAGTAAAATCAGAATGCCCATTTATAAATGCCCACATATAAATGCTACTCATGATTTTTACCACTGTTTTGAAATTTCAGTCTTCTAATTTCACTAAAGGTTCAAAGGGTACTTATCCTCTTACCGGGTGATTAATGCTACTTTAATTTCACTTGGCCTAATGTTCTTTTTCAGAGATTTATCTGACATATGTACATGTGTGTGTATATAGAATTATATACATATATATTAGAGTGTATATATATATATAGTATATATATATGAGTATTGCTTTCATTAGTACTTCCTATAAAATCTTAGCTTTACAGAATAAAAATTTCTGAAAAGATATCAAAATAAGAATGATGGTATTATCGTCTTATAAATTAATGTTCAAGATGATTCAGGAACATGATGTAATACATAATTGTAGCTTGCTTTAACCTGATAGCTATAATAATGCTATAAAATTTAAAGGTTAATAGGAAAAAATAAACTTTCACATTTCTTATATGGGGGAATACGGGAGAGAAAAAGCAGGAAGGACAGAAGAAACTGCTAATGCCAATTTTGCTAGCAGAATGAAATAAACTGTTAACTGTTTAAAAACGCTATTATATAATATTAGAAAGAAAATAAAAGAGGAAAGGGAAGAGTAGGAGGAGGATGACAAAACATAAGAAGAGAAACAAAAGAAAATACAATAGACCATACAGGGAAAGGGTCTTTGCATGGAGACATACACATTCAAATATAGCATAGAACATGATAGAATTGCATCTAAAAGATCAAATCATGCTAAAGAATGTAAATGAGATTAGCACATTTATTTAAGAAGTCTTAGATTATCCAAAATAATTCCTTAACTCTATGCTTATGAGAGACACAAAATAGTTTAAAAAGACTTAAAATTAGAAAACAGTTATACTCGTAAGTGATGTTAAATGAGAATTGTGTGTTTAATTCTTTAGCCCATTCTCAAATTGGATTCTTTGGTATTTTCGTGTTTAGCTCTTTGAGTCCTTATGTATTCTGGATTTCAACCCCTCAGTGGGTGAGAGTTTGGGAATATTTTCTCCCATTCTGTAGGATCTGTCTTTGTATTCTTCTTTCCATTGCTGTACAGAGCATTTTAGTTTGAAGGCATTCCATTTATTAAATCTTAGGCTTTAGGAGTTTGGTATCGGTTTATGCCAGGCAGACTAATGGAACAAAATATAAAATCCAGGAACAGGATCAAATACACATAAAAATGTGGAACATGCTGTAAGTAGCAGCACAAATCATGAGGAAAAGAAAAAAAAACTTTTTATAAGTGGTATTAGCATAAATGAGTAGCATTAAAGAAAAATATCAAATTGGAGTCATTCTTTGTCATATATCAAGATAAATCTGACATGGATCAGAAGTTTAAGAAGAGAACCATAAAAGTACTAGAAATTAAAATTATGGGTGAATTTTGATATTTTATGGAGTATGGGGGAAAATGTTATTACTCAAAATCCAGTAGTAAGAAGGATAATAGTGATCCATTAGAGTACATAAAGATTTTAAAAATTTGTCATGGAAAAATTATAATAAATACAGTAAAATACAAATGTTAGACTGCAAAAATATTACAGACTATCATGGTTTTCTATCGCTACTCTAACAAAGCATCTAAACTTAGTGGTTTATACTTAATGGTGAAAAAATGAAACCATTCCCACTAAATTCAGATTCAAGACAAGGTTGTTCATTCTCACCACTCTTATTAAATATAGTCTTCAAAACCCTAGCCAGAGCTATCAGTCAAGAGAAGGAAATTAAAGGACTTCAAATAAGTCAAGCTATCTCTATTTGCTGATGACATGATCCTATACCTAGCAGACCCAAAAATCTCTATCAGAAGACTACTAAAGCTTATAAATGAATTTAGCAAGTGGTTGGTTACAAGATCAACACTCATAAATCAAAAACTTTCCTATACTACAGCAGCAGTTCTGCCAAAGAAGAAATCAGGAAATCTGTCCCATTCATAATAACTTCAAAAAGAATGAAATACTTGGGCATTAATCTAACAAAGGATATAAAAGACTTCTACAATGAAAACTATTGAGCATTTAAAAAAAATTGAAGACCTGAGAAGATGAAAAAATATTTGATGTTCTTGGATAGGCAGAATCAATATAAGTAAAATGGCAATTCTGCCAAAAGCCCTCTACAGATTCAATGCAAGCCCATCAAGATACTAATCACATTATTCATGGATATAGAAAAAGCAATTCTCAAATTCATTTGGAAAACAAGAAACCCAGAACAGCCAAACCATCGCTAAGCAAGAAAGATGAAACAGGAGGTGTCACAATACCTGACCTGAAATTATACTATAGGACTATAGTAACAAAAACAGCATGGTGTTGGTATCAAAACAGAAGATACCAATGAAGAGCAATGGAACTGAATAGAAAATAATGAAACAAATCCACAAGTCTTTAACCATCTAATATTTGACAAAGGGGGCAAAAATATAGCATGGAGGAAAGATAGGCTGTTCAACAAAATGGTGTTGGATGAACTGGACAGCAATATACAGACAAGTGAAATTAGATTCTTATCTCTCACCTTGTACAAAATTCAAATTGAAATAATTTAAAGAATTAGGAATTAAACCAGCAACTATACAATTGCTAGAAGAAAAAATAAGATCAACCATCCACTACATCAGTGTAAGCATCTCCTTCCTTAAGAAGACTCCCACAGCACAAGTATAAAAGCCAAGAATAAATGAGTGAGATGTTATTGAACTGAAAAGCTTCTGCACACCTAAAGAATGAATCAAGAGTGTCAAGAGAGGACCTACAGAATGGGAGAAAATTATTGCATGTGACCCCTCCAACAGGGGACTAATATCCAGAATATGCAAGAAACTCAAAAAACTGAACACCAAAATCACAAATAATCCAATCAATAATTGGGCTGGGGAACTAAACGGAAACTTCTCATCAGAAGAAGTCTAGAAAGCCAATAAATATATGAGAAAATGTTCTATATCACTAGCAATCGGAGAAATACAAATCAAAACCACTGATATTCTACCTCACTCCAGTCAGAGTGGCAAAAATGCAGAATACCAACAATAACAGAGGCTGGAGTGGTTGTAGGAAGAAAGGAACACTATCACACTGCTGGTGAGACTGCAAACTTGTACAGCCACTCTGGAAAGCTGTGCGGAGACTCCTCAAAATACTAGGGCTGGAACCACCTTATGACCCAACTGTCCCACTCCTGGGTATTTTCCCAAAAGAGAATCACCATCCTACAGAGACACAGCTACATCAATATTTAGAGCAGCTCAATTTATAATAGCTAAACTATAGAACCAACCAAATGCCCCTCACTGGATGGATGGATTCAAAAATTGTGAATATATACATACATACGTACATATGTACACATATACATACATAATGGAGTTCTACTCTGCTGTTAGAACAATATCATGGCATTTGCAGCCAAATGAATGGACACAGAAAAATTATGCTGAGTGAAATATCCCAAACACAGAGACTTAAGGGGCCAAATGTTTTCTCTCATATGTAGAAGCTAGAGTAAGCTAAGACAGGATGAAAGTTAGCTAAGTTTAAGTAATAAACTCACCATAGTTGAAATTTCACATAAGCTGGGGGAACCATAACTATGAAGGTGGAGGGAGAAGGGAGGGAGGCAAGGATGAGAGAGAAGGATAAGGGGGTTTACCAATACAACTGGAAACACTTGACTCCCATTGGATGCCTAATGGGAAACTCAGAAATGTCAAAAATTAATATGCATGTATATGTTCATTTCCAATTATACTATGGGGTTATTTCAAAGGAGACATGAGTTTGGGATATGGATGAGGGGGCGGGGGTAGATCCTGAACTAGGATTGGCCTTTACTTACTATCTCATTATGTCAATATTCACGTATGCATGAATATATAATAACAGTTCCCTCCAATATGTAAGACTATGTCGAACAAATAAAAAAAAAAAGAAAAAAAAACTTAGTGGCTTAAAAGAACATGAACTTACATTTCTGGCAGTCAGAATTGTAAAAAGGACTCAAATCAAGATGTTGGAAGGTCTGCATTCCTTCAGGAGGCACTAGGAGAAAATCTTGTGTTTTCCAGCTTTTGGAAGTCATCTGCCTTCCTTGGTCATGGCCCTTCCTGCACCTTCCAGTCAGCCTCAAAGCTGAGGTAGTATTTCATGTACATTTTTAACTTCTAAAGCTTTATTGCAGTAGCGTCATCTGCAATCATGGTGTCTAGAAATATAGCTTGGGCTTCATGGTAGTACTATCAGCATAATTGCTCTACCTGTGTCCTAGGGATTAAGGCCTAGAAATGTGGAAAAAGTGGTACCACAAACTTTATCTCATTTTTTAATTTCTATCACAAGTAATATTTTGAGATTTTTAAAGGAGATGTACTAGCCAAATTCCCTTGTTCTCTTTGTGGGTGGGTGTTCTGAATATTTTGGATGATGTTTTATAATCAGAATATAGAATGAACCTTATAAAGTTTGTAATGCCTAAAGTAAATATAATTAAAAGCAAAAATAAAATCCCCTATTCAATCATCTTCTCTTGTTGAATCCTTAGTTTGGATTGGCCAAGGGAAGTTTTTCTAGTCTTTCCTTAGAACCTCTTTTCCTCATTTTCATTTTCTACAGTTCATTATTTTGTACTGCACTTCAGAATAAATTATTGGAATCATAATTTTTTGAGGGTCACTGGAGATTTAATCCAGGGGTACTTTACCACTGAGTCACATCTTTAGCTCTTTTTTGTTCTATTTTGAGACAGGGTCTCACTAAGTTGCTGAGGCTCATCAATCCTCCTTCCTCAGCCTCCTAAGTCACTGGGATTATAGGCATATGCCACAGTGCCTGACTGAGTTGTAATTTTTAAATTAACTGCAGAGCAGTAAATCGCTCTTTGTACAATCTACTAAATTAAGGTATACATCAGTATTTTCAAATGTGCTGGTTTTGTGGTTGGCATTTCTTTTGATCTGCTTTTGGGAAAACCAGTGTTGAAGAGACTGGGGTTTTCAAGAATTGCTGTGTACAAGCCTTTCCTTTCTGAAATCTCTTTGCTCAGAGTACCAAGAGTAAGACTAGTCAAATGGACCATTTTGACACTCTCACACACACACAAAAAAAACATTGAACACGTTCAGAAAACATTTCCTCCAGCGTTCAGAAGTCTTTATACTGTGTGGCTAAGGCCTCTGTTACATTGGGTACTACTTAGGGTTTTATATATCAGACTTTGCATTATCAACCTTATATGAATATTGATTTTGACTAAAATACAATAAAACATATAAGAAATTGCTATTTATCTGAGTTTGTTTTTTGCTGTCATAACAAGTGTCTGAGACTGGGTAACTGATGAATAGAGGTTCTTTTAGCAATACTGTAGAGCATGTTACCATCATTGGAGGAGCTTGCTGTATCATGATGTGATGGAGGTTATCACATGGTGAGACACAGCAAGAGTGCTCACATCTGTCTTCCTAATCTTATAAAGACACAGATGCCATTATGGGGGCCCCATCTTCATAACCTCATCTAATCCTAGTTACCTTCCCAAACCCCCACCTTCAAATAACATTAACTTAGACATTTTGGGGTAAATAGTTGAATCATAGTATCCTGAAACTTTAGAATTGGAAATAACAGGAATTATTTGGAAATTTAGGATCATAGAATTGATCACAACAGAATGTTCAAAAGCAAAATAGATAGTAACACTCTGCCTTCAAGACTGTGCTGTTGCAGAATTTAATATCTAAAAGAGACATTCATTAGAGGATGATACTGTGGGAGTCAGTTTTATAGCTAGGGATTACAAAAGGATACCCACATAGATAAATGTTGGCTCTTCAAGTAAGTCTGAAAGAGAAAGGAACTTTTGTAAATGGATTTTGTGTATTCCACAGTCCCAGTAAAGTCAACATATATATGTATTGACATATAAATATATATATCAGAATGGATGAGATTGTAGTCTTTAATGTTTTGTCCTGAATTTGGATGGATACAACATCCTGTGTTATCAGCTCTCATTATTGTTTTACTTTTCTAGGTCTCATTACCTAGTAACATGTTTACTAAAGGAAGTTCTTTTTAATTTTGATTTTTCCATTTGATTTTTACAAGGAGATGCTGTGCTAGTGAAACATACATTAAATTTGTGATTCCCAGGAAAGTTACGTTTCTCCTTGCAAATTTTAAAATATCTACATGTGATTTAGCTTAGCAGTTAGCTTTACAATAAAGTAATCAATGTTGATGTCATGCACTGATTATTCTTGTTTCTAAGATGGTTTTATTCTTCCAAATTAATGATCATTCTTCAACCCCTCTCTAGAATTCCTGAACTAGAGTAAAACTTTGATACTATGACTGTGTTGATAAAAGTAAGAATTTGGACTTTGTTAAATTGACCATTCAGTTAATAAAAATGTATTGAGTGGCTACTATGTGAGACACATCAGAGAACCAAACAGACAAAATTCCTACCATCAGTTTTTGGTTCAGACTGTTACAGTATTTTACCACCATCTGTGAGATTATCTTCCTGACAGCTTTCTGGATTTTCCTGTATGCAAGACATACAAATCTCATTAAAATACCTGTTATGTAAGTGAATAACATCTAAAGCAGGATAACTCAAAAAGGAAGTCTATAATTTCTGTCTCATTCTAAGAAACATCTTATTAGAAGGAACTCCAAATACTATTTCTGACAGGAAGACTGCAGAGGAGGATTGCAACTTCAAAGTCAGCCTCAGCAACTTAGCAATACCCTGTCTCAAAATAAAAAGTAAAAATTGGGCTTGGGATGTTGCTCAGTGGTTAAACACCCTTGGGTTCAATCCCCAGTGCCAAAAAAAGGGCAAAAATGTTTTAAAATTTGCAGTTTATTCTCAAGAATCAACTTCTTAGAAATTCAAGTTCCCTTCTCATACATTCTGAATCATTATCTCTTTGTAATCAGCCATTGCCTCTTCATGGGATTAACATTCAGCTGTGAAAGCTTACTTAAATCTGTCTTCATCTATTTTAGTAATAACTTGGCTTCTTCATATAGCAGTATTCTTCCAAATTTCATTATGAACTTTTGTGAAAAGAGAAGAAATCATAACTTTTAATGGGAAAAAATTAGCTCCTAGATTTTTACAGAGAAGAAGCTCATTATAAAGTCAGGAAATGTTAGATTTAGACATCTAGGACTTTGTGAATTATCAGTCTAAGAGGCATCAGCAAGTAATTCTATTCAAAGTGTCTTTGGTTCAGATCCCTGCATGAGCATAAAATCCTTTCACGAAGTCAGTGACTTGCTAATTATATTACGTGACATTTTAGAACTGAGATACACTGATTAAACATATTTTAAATAAAATCTAAAGTTGGGTAATTGACTTCATATTTATCCATGTATTTATGAAGTAGTTACAAAAAAGTGGCAATATGGTTTTCCTTTCATGTTTAGTCTCAGCTTTGCTTCTTCCATCTGTTTCTTATGTGTTGGAGTTTAAGATTCTGTTCCTAGAGATCTTATATATTTTTGAAGTTTTAGAAGCCACCCAAATGCCCATGACTCCCAACTCTCTAATCTACATCTGATGGACCAATGTGACTTCCTGTTAAATAGTTCTACTCTTCATTCTTGTAGCATTTGCACTGAACTTTCTCATAAACACCTCAAACTGAACACAAATAAGTTTGAATTTAGAAGCCCCTTCATAAAATCTACTCCTAGCTTTTATTTACCATATTTTCCTATCTACCAGATCACCCATTTTGAGTCATCCTTAATTTCTCCATCATTCCCACACCACAGGCAATTTTAAGTACCACTCATTTTCCACAGCATCTTTCTTTGGTCCCCCTCCTCTATATTCTACATCCTTCTTGTCATCATCCTCTGCCATGCCCTTATCTACTCTCACCAGGATCGTAGCAGCCACCTCTAAACTCAGTGTTTCTTTATTTATTTATTGAGAAGTTTATTTGTTGAACAATCATACAAGTTTTTAACAAAATAATATAAAATGTATATAAATTCTGAAGATTAGATTTGCCTCCAAGCGTGCCCCCCCAATTACCCACCCTTATCCCTCCCTTCCCCTTCCCACAACATCTCTAAAAATGTATTCGGTTGTGTAACATTACACCTTATCTGGATTTAACACATGATAATAGACCTCCTTTCTCAATGGCCAGGGTCTAGTTCCAGTCTCCACAGATGAGTGAAGACATTCGACCCTTGGTTCTCTGGGTTATGCTGATTTCACTCAGCATAATTTCTTCCATAGCCATCCATTTACCCTTCAAAGGCTGCAATATCATTTTTTCTAATTGCTGTGTAAAATTCCATGGTATATATGTACCAAAGCTTTTGAATCCATTCATCCAGTGAGGGACATCTGGGTTGTTTCCAAGATTTAGCTATTGTAAATTGAATTGCTATGAGCATAGATATTGCTGTGTCACTATATTGAGCTGATTCTAAATCCCCTGGAAAAATACCCAGGCATGGAATAGCAGGATCATATGGTGGGCTCATCCCTAGTTTTTTGAGGATTCTCCACACTGCTTTCCAGAGGGGCTATACCAGACTGCAGCTCCACCAACAGTGTTAAACTCAGTGTTTCTTTAGTGACCAGTGAACTGACTGAGCAAGGTCAAGTGCAGAAATTGAGAATATGTATTTAGATGCTGTCATCACACTTAACATTGGGACTTCTAAGAATGTGATGATTGGGCTGGAGCGGTAGCTCAGCAGTTTTGGCGCTTGCCTGGCAAGCAGGAGGACCCAGGTTCAAACCCCAGCACCACATATACAACTAAGTGTTGGAGCAACTAAGGCCATGTGAAAAACTAAATAAAGATGTTTCTTTCTTTTAAAAAAGAATGTGATGATTAGATCTCAGAACAGATTGTAACAGGGTGTGATGAAACTGTTGCAGTCACCAGCATGGGAAGCAAACTAAGAGTTAGTGATACGCAGTTTGGGGGCACATTGGTCTGCAGCTTGTTAACTCAAAGCAAAATGAATAAAGACTTGTCTAGCAAATGTTTTGAGAATTGACCTCAAGGTTCTGCAGACCTTTTTCTGCCCCAAATCTACCAGTGATCCCCCAAAGCCTCCATTGTCTTTCTCTTTCTTTAGCCTATCCATTCATCACTTTCTCATATACTTGGAACCCCAAAATGCCAAATTTCTTGTATGCCATGGTAAGCCATCAATCATTTATACTTCTAAATCTTTACTCATACATCTCCTCCAATGTGAAACCCTCCCTGAACACATAGACTGGTTTTTCTTTTTGTCCTCTTTACTTCTATAAGTCTTCCTATTTATGCCTAATATTGCATATACATGTCCTATGGGGACATCATTGCTTGTGTCTGCCTTCATCACAAGAAGGCAAACTGTTTTAGACAACAGTGTCTTACTATTAAGCGCCTGTCTACATTAGAATAGACACTTAATGGATTAATGATTATTGTTCACTAGATAAGACTGAAGATTCCTGAGTTTGGGCTTTACCTGTGTACAGTCAAGAATGCTTTCTTGGATAGACTTTCAATTATATTTTTCTGTGCAGGACTATGTGCTCAAAGACAATGACAAGGGACTTAGTAATTTCGAGTGTCATGTCAAGAAAATTTGAGGCTGTATATTTTGAGGAATCCATATGCACTTTAAACTATGAAAATATTTTATTTTACGTTCTTTTTTCATATCTCTCCTAATCCCTTGGACCTGCAGAAACATTTGGCAAATGGAGAAATCTTTCGTTATTCTTATAGAGCCTTTCAATCATATTAACTATGCTTTTCAGTATCATTCATTGTTTTCCCCTGAAGAGTTCATCTTATATGCTCCTTTCAAAGCAATAATGAATTATTAATGGAATTCCTTTCCAAATGAGCATTGCAGATATTTGAATAAGCTTGAAAAATATTGGAAATTCTATAATATTTTATGTTTTAAAAGCCACACAGGTACTAAACCTATATTAGACTTTTAATAGGAATTCTTGCAGTTTAGGAACAGTGAAATGCACATAAAATGAAAGGCTTCCACATAGATATATGAAAGTTAGGTAAGTGATAGGCCAATTAAAATTATTAATACACCGGGAGCAATGCAGCAGGCACCTCTCTTCCCCGTCGCCTTCCTCCACCCCTTACACACACTCAGATACTCTTCATCTTCCTTCACTACCAGTGACTACCCAGACACAGCCTTGGTTACCTAAGGGTAATTCAGTAACATGACACACTTGATAGCTGGGTCACACGCAGTGTGAGATCATTATTCGTTACCCTGATGCATTAAAATTTTAAAGCACTGTTTGGAACTGCTCCAAAAATTATGTCATCCACACTTAACACCCTAGCCACAGAACAAAGGGGCAGGAGAGTGAAATATCACTCTGAAACCTGAACCAGCGGAGGGAATGGACTGAGGCATGGAGGAGGAAAAGGCTTCAGAGCTACTCAGTGGGTGCTATTAGCCTCCCAATCTACAAGCTTGGGAGCTTTCATGTGCCTTGGAAGCCCAGCTAACGTACAAGTGCACAAACCTCCACAAAGCACTTTGGCCTTGTGATAGTTCACAAAAACAGTTTGGGAAGGAAGAGAATGGAAGGGAAAGGGATGTAAGGAAGTCCTGGGAGAGAACACCTACAGCTGCCTGGAAGGGAAAGGGAACAGAGGAAGCTGGCAGGGTTGCCAACAGTAGGCAGCTGCATTTGCTAAGAAGGAAAATAGAAATAGGAAGGCTGTTCTTCAAGCCTTTTGAGATTTAGAGTCTACTACAAAAGCAGACTTACCTTAGGAGAGACTTATCTTGTAAGGATACAGCCAATAGGAGAGGGGCAGCATTTTTGGGCAAGGTCCAAGTGCATAATATGTTGCTCTTTCTTTAAAGAAATATTCTTCTTTAAACGCTATAGAATTAAGTTTTAGCTAAAGTACTCTAAGCCAATTGCGGGTGAGGAGAATTATTTATAAGAGTTTTGAAAGATGATCTAAGTTGTTATGACTGGTATTCTTTTAATTCTTTTATGACGCTTAAGAATGTACTTACATTTTTATGACTTTTAGGAATATTTATTAACTGTTGGTGACTGTTTGAGAACTGGGGATAAAATGACGAACAAGATGGCCCAGTCCTGATGTCTTTTATAGTCCGCTGAGGGATACAGGCAAAACAACAATTGCAATAAACTTCTAAGTGTTATGATAGGGAGGTAATATGTGTTTTGAAAAGAAGAGCAGGGATTCCTGACTCAGTTTAAAGGCTACAGGAAAATTAAAGCAGGTGATATTTTCCCTAAAATATGGAAGATGTGAAAGAGTCACTAAATGAAAAATGAGATGAAATGTTTTGTTTTTGTATTTTAAGTGGTGAAAGGTAACTGGCCAGAGCCAAAAAATGGATAAAAATCGGTAGGAGAGGAAGCAAGACAAAGAATATATTGCTGCTATATGAAGATGTCAAAGTAGCATGGAGTAAGTCTGGAGAGAGGGCAGGGAGCTGGTAAGGTCAGAAGAGCACTTATAAAGGCAGTGACTATATAGTCTCTCACACAAGCTGGGACACTTGAGAATAAGAGTAGGAAATATAATTATGCCCATATCTGGGCATAAGTGGAGATACATGGTGATTCTATCTAAAAAAGAACAAACAATTTAAACAAGAACGGATGCTGATATTTGCCTTTCTAAAAATTCAACTTCAGTGCTGAATGGTTTGGAGAAAATGTGCACAGACATAGACCAGATATACAGTCTTTAGGTGAACTGGGATGACTCAATAAGACTAATTGTAATTGATGGGGTGGGAGGACTATGTTGGAAAAAGAGAAGTCCAATCAATCCTAAATTATGCCTTGGGCTGCCAAAGGTATGGTGATGACTTTTATTGAGATTAGGGATATTGAAGGAGAATCTTGATTTGGTAACATAATGATAGGAGATCCCCAATGTGATTGAGTCTGAAGAGCCTGGGAAATTTTGAAGATAAATGTTGTATTTAAAAGGTTTGTATATCAGGAGATATAAAAGCAGAAATTGTTGACAGACAAGGAAGTAGAAAGGAACAATATATTTTTGTTGTTATTTTTAATTTATTTTTATTTGTGTATTATAGTTTTACATAATGTTGGGATTAGTTGTCACATATTCCTAAATGCAACACAATTCAGCAATACAATTTGTTCAATATCCCCCCCACATCCCTCTACCTCCCTCCTCCCATCCCCTGATCCCTTGCCTTTCTTCTGCTTCTTATATTGTTCCTAAAAAACCCAGATACAGTGACATAGTTCTTATACCTATGAAGAACATTTATATATATTTGGCTATAGTATATATACTGACATTTATAACTGCTTGGAATGTACCTTGCTTTTTCTTAGTTCCAACATTTCCCCTTCTTCTCCCTTCCTATCATCCCTTGTTGTTCTTCAAAATATTTGACAATAGGATTAAACACTTACATTTTTGTACAGATATGCAGCATAGCTTGTTCAAATATCTTATGAAATACATTGCAACTGTATCACATAAATATTAACATTTTGCATTTTTGTTCTATGGATCTAAAACATGAGTTTGTCTACTTTACTCCTGAGAAACAATATTTTTAAAGAACAAACTTTAGTTAACATTAAAAAAAATTTTAAAAAGGCCTTGGACCAGTACTTGAAATTCTCTAATGCTATGGTGTGAATATTTGCTTCTGCCAAAATTTATATGATAAAATATTAACTCCCAAACTGATGACATTAGGAAGTAGGGCCTGTTAGGAGGTAGTTAGGTCATAAGATTAGAGATCTCATCAATGCAATTGACACTCCTATGAAAGAGAATCCAGAGAGCTAGTCAGCATCTTCCATCTAGTGAGGACAGAGCAAGCAGGTGCCATTTAAAAATCAAAAAGGGGACTTCACCAGATAGTAAATCTGCCTTGATGTTGGCCATCCCAGCCTCTATCACTGTAGGAAATTTCCATAGAAATTCTAATTTTAAATTTGTAAAATTTTAGAAATTTTACAAGTCATCCAACTTGATGTTTTGTTATAATAGCCCAAATAGACTGGAACTTCCATTGTCTACTAGCTGGGTATAAAAACCAAGTTTGGAAAAGGAGACTGAGACAGACCTACCAAAAAGAAGGAAGTACAAAGCTCTAAATTATATGTCAAAAAGAATGATAAGAATACAGTGAATTCAGTCACTAAAATGTTATTCAAATGGCTGTTTATCTTTTTCTTTTGTTGTGTACACTTGCTTTATTTAACTTTTGTATTGATTTGGCAGATACATGTTGTGATACTAATTATAACAGTATTATATGGAAATGTATGTAACCTATTGTACATAATCATTAAATTAAAAATGATATAATAAGTCCATTTTTATGAAAAAAGTTATTGTTTTTGGCCTACATTTTTATCATTTTGCTTGTATTCATTTACTTAACCTAGTAATATAAATCAAACATATATACGTATGCCTACTAAACTACCTAATATAAATATTTCTGTTTTCCCCTTTGTACTGTTTGATGGTATAGTGAGTATTAAGAAAAGTCTTTTCTCTTTTGCCTTACTTCTGATCTTTAGCTCATTTTAAAGTTCATTGTCAGTCCATTTCTACTGTGACTCCCCAGTTCTTGGGTTTTATACTTGCTTGAGTCATCTGACCACATAGAAAACTTTGGAAAGAAAAAGTACTACATGAGTGCAATTTCCAAAACCTTGTACATCTGAGAATGTCTTTAAATTACAATAAAATCATTGGGTCATAATTCTCCTCTCCGTCAAACCTTTGAAGATGTTCTTCCCCTTACATTATGCAGTGTTTATTGTCACAAAGGAGAAAGATGAGGCTGATTAGATTTTTATGTCTTTGAAAAGAACCTTCTTCTACCTTCTGTATGCTAGAAGAATTCTTTAATCTTGAAATTTAACAATTTAATTTTCTGGGCTGTTTTGGTGTGCATATGCTATTGAATTCAATACTCTAATTTTGCTTGAACTATGTTGCAGTATCTAGGACTATCAAAATTGGCTCTTTTTTGTGATCTGAAAAAGAATTCTTTATCCACACAGTAGATTATTGTTTCTTATTTGCACTGTTCCCCAGAAATATCCATATTTTGTAACCTAATTTTTATGATATGCCCATTATTATTTCATCTTGTATTAAGTTTTTCTGTATTGACACATGTTCAAAAATATTGTATGTTAGTATTTTTCTAGTACATTTAACTTTCCCTTCTATTTTTTTCTTTGATCTTTATAGTGAAGACCAGAAAGTGGTTTAGGGAGCTCTTCTCCAATAGCCTCTAAATTCTTCCTGTTCCTTCTGAGAGTAAATATGAACAGAGGATTTCAGAATAGAGAAGTAATGTCACAGTTCTAGAGGAGAAAAAAAGGTAGGAATCTACCAAGAAAAGAAAAAGAAAAGCTGAGCAAAATAGAATATTTGGATAAAACTGAGAACCATGAATTTGTGGTTTCTGCCCTTGGGTAACATAAAATCCAGTTGGGAAAATGAAGTATATTCCAACCATTACAACTCAAACAATTTGCAATGGTAAATGGTTGTGAATAAGCAATACAGATAAAGTTATGATTCAGAAATTTTCCTTTTGATGGTAATCAGACATTCCCAAAACACAAGGGAAATGTTTTCTTCTTTTTTCAAAAAGTTTAATAAACATAACAACCATGATCGTAGACTCTCCAAACCCATTCAATTTCTAACAAGTTTCTTGATAATCTTTCCACTGGGATGAGAAATGCATAAGAAGTTAAATATATATATATGTATGTTTTTTAAAATAGACATTGAATTAATTTTATTCCTGCATCCTGAATATCTTTAACCTCCAATTTTCAAATTCAGCTGTAAGTGAATAAAAATAATAGACTTCCTAAATATGTAGTTATTTTCAAATAATACTCCATATGCTTGACACTGATTGATATGTAATCTGAGTTTTCTAATTTACATTGAGAAAGCATTTTAAAGATGATTGTAGTGGCTATACATATGGATCTTAAATTCAGGATTATATCATTTATACTGAAGACTGATTATAAAAATGTGAAATATAAATTAACAAACATACTAACATGTATTGAGGAAAATCATTATGGTTTTTAATGAGAATAATATAATCTCTGGATGCCTTTTAGGTATATTTAAAGATTACCAGCACGTATCAAAAAATGTATTCAATATTTTCAATATCTTTCCTTATTGCACATTTATTCAAGACAGTAATAAAGAACTTAGAGACTGGGGCTGGAGCAGTGGCTCAGCGGTTGATTATGGTGCTTGCCTGGCATGTGCGAGGACGTGGGTTCAAACCCCAGCACCATGTACACAATGAAGTGTCAGAGCAATGAAAGCCACATGAAAAACTAAATAATATTCTCTCTCTCTCTCTCTCTGTTCTTCTCTCTTAAAAAAAAAAACTAAGAGATTTATTGTGCTCTAGAGGCCAAAAAGCTGGGAAGTAAAGAAACAGAAGAGAATATCAGAGATAAGAACTTTTGACAAGATTAAATGATACACCAGGTTTATGTCTAAATTTGAAGCTGTTCAGGTGTATCCCCAAGTACCAAGTAACAACCAGACATGGAGATATCATGAGTTTTCACTGGCAAATCCCCCAAACATGTATCACAATCTTTAAATACAGAAAAATCTATGTTTACTGCCACAGTGCTCTGAATCCTCTGCACACATACTGTCTGTATAGACTGTTCAAGTGACTGTAACAAAATACCACAGAATGGGCGGCTTAAACAACAGGAACTTGCTCTTTCACAATTGAAAAAGCTGAAAGTCTGTGCTCAAGGTGCTAGTCAATGCGGTTTCTGGAGACAGCTCTCTTCTCGGCTTGTAGACAGCAACCTCCTCACTGCATATGTGTATGTGCACAGGGAGCACGAGCTCTCTTGTCTATCATAGGGTCACAATTCTACCAAATTAGGAACTCTCCCTTGTAATCTTATTTAACCTTCATTCCTTAAAGGTACCATCTCCAATTACAGCCACATTGAGGGTTAGACTACAACATATGACTTATTGAGGGACAAAAATAGTCAGTCTATAACACCTTCCACCAAGTGTGATTGCTGGAAAAATATTTTCACTTTATTTTAAAGGAGCCATCACTTTTAAATAACTCTACTTCGAGCCATTTAAATAGATTTTGGATGCTTTTTTAAAAGCAACAGATGAAAGCAGATTTCAGCCCATTGCAGTGCTCAGAACCTCTTTGAAACCTACTTATTCTGAGCTTTTCCCTATCACCTTCCATGATCTGCCATGGAGATGGTGGAAGAAGAGGTTGGAAGATCTAAGATCTTGCAGTATAAGGGTTCACTCTGCTTCTAAATGACCAAAGATGATGCTCTACAATCTAAAAACCTGGTTCACAAAGTCTGAAAACCTTTCTCTAAAAATATCAGATATTTTTATAGGTAAAATATGGGTATTTTGTTTAAAGAACTCTCATCTTTGAGTAACTGTCCAACCTAGTTAGGTTCCTTGGAATGTGTAACTATTTGTTTTGCATGCTTAGAATACTTGGCTTTTGTGTTATGGAGTATTTTCTTCTTAAATGTTTTTATGAATAATCACCCTTTTGAAGTAAGCAAATACATAACTGTGTTTCAAGTTTTACCTAAAATAATTTTAGGAAGTTTCTTGCAAACATGGATCTTGATAACAAATTTTATAACTTATTATTTACAAAGGTTACTATTACATAATTATCCTCATAATCCAGTTGTCACCTAGGCCCCATAATTGAATAGGACTCTTGTTTTTAAGTCTTCCCAGTTTCATTTCTGGGAGTTTTCTATTCATGTTGTTTTTTGAGGTGAATAGGTAATTTACTGGACTCTTTTATATTTTCTTTTGTTTAATTAAATTTAAGACAAAACATATTTCTTGAAGGACTACTGCAAAGAAATTGTGTTAAAAAGCAAAGTATCTAATAACCTTTTCAATGCCTGTACAACAGTCCACTATTAAAACATTTGTCCAGGTTATTAAAATGACATACGGAGTGATGTTTATTGTACTGAAATTAAAAAAAAACTGCCTGTTGTTTTTCCAAAAACTCTTCGTTTTGTCTCAGTGAAAGCTTAGATTTGTTTCCTGATGATTTCCATTCATTTAGCCCAGGTCTCCTAGATATATCATCCATGATTGGCCTACTTCTTGTCTTATATACATCAAACAATGCAGGAATCATTAGAGTATATTATTTTAAAAAACAGGTCTGGTACTTTCTTGGCTCTTTTGTAACTGTTATTATTGGAATTTTTACAATTTTATGGAATTCAATGGGACCCTACAATTTCCTTGAGTGTAGGATTTCTTCTTTCCTGTGTTTTTATGCCACAAAGCTGAATTTCAAAGAGAAACACGAGAAACACTCTTCTTTCTGCAAGGAATAAAAGAGCCTCAGCAAATTCCTAATCTAATTAACATCTTTAACAACTTAGACAATAAATTGACTGCAACTGCTCTTGAAGCTCCATGCCACCTTGTTAAGCTCCTTTCCAAGACTGCCATAAATCACAGGAGAAATGCTAAGGTCGTTGCATATGTTGGTTGCTTGTTCCAGCGTGCAAGGCTGATGGTTTTACCAACTGCTCATTTAGACTGGAGTTTTTTAGACTTGTTTAGTATTTCAAGTTTTGAAAAAGGGGTCTCCTGAATGCACAGGATTATATTTTAGCTCCAGTTCCTGAGACCAAAGTCTAATAACCTGGTTACTTAGTTTATTATGAATTATGTGTATTTTCCAAAGAGAATAATGAGCAAATTAAAATTTATGAAGAAGGGCATACACTACCTTTTAATACTTGACCAGAAATTTTGTTGTGCTATTGAAGTTCTATAATTCCTGATAATTCTTATCACGAATTTCTATGAGGTCTTTTAGGCAACTCCACCAACTCTGTAGTGGCGATACAGGTCTTCCTCCAAAGACACTGGGTTATCATTTAGGTTCAAATAAGCTCATGATTTATTTCTTGATTTCACACTAAAACTTATATACAACTGAGATTCAAATAGGAAGGCAATTATTGATTAGTCCTTTGAATGTGAATTTAGCCTGTTTGAGCACTTTGCCTCTTTTAAACATGTGTTTTTGTGAAATTAGTTGAGTTTTTTTTATTACCCAGTCAAGTTAACCGGATTATCTACCCAGCCCTCAGTACACACAGTGCCATCATCCTGAGATTTTACCAATGTCTCTTATTCTGCTGGGGTTTTTTTTTTTCCTACGTCTTTTGAGAAACTCAACATAAAGAGTCCCTCAAGGATAATTCTTTACCTTGTATAAAAGAAATGAGGACTAATTACTTCAAAGTCTAATTCAAAAATGCTTTTTGCAACCATCTAGTAACCTAGTTGAAATAAAATAGTAAATTGACTTGTATTTTGTCTACAGAGTAATAAAGTAGATTTGGCCAAGTTACAAAAGGGGAGAAATAAAGAAACAGTTAAAAAATACTTTCTCTCTCATTAGCATTATGAAAGTGTGAACAATGATATCGTTGAGCATAGTTTACATCCATTTGATTACAAAAATACACAAATAATTATAAACAATACCAATAAGCTTGGATCTTTCATATCCTGTTCAGTGTATTAATAAGGAACATAATTTTGGTTACCAATTTCACAATATATATACACAACCTACTGTAATACATTAGTCCCTGATCTGCTTATATAGCACAAAAAAGTAGGAGAAATGTTTAGAAAAGCACTATTTATAATTGCTAAAAACTGAAAAAACAAAACCTTCTGATAACTAATGTTTAATTAAATTATAATACATCAAAACCATGTACATAGTATTAATTCACTAAAGTGTTGGTCACAGACATAGCAACATGGGAAAATAATTTATGAACTACTATTAGTGGATAAAACTTTTAAGTGCATTATAATTATAAATGCTTTTAAATAAGCATATGAAAAAGAGAAACAACATTGCAAAATAATGGTAGCTGCTGTTCAGGGGCAGTGTTTTATGAATATTTTTCCTTTTCTGTTTATCAAACTTATGGTGATGTAATTATACAGCCATTATTTTATAATATTTATTAAAACATGCAAGCCTGGTAATTTTTAAATCCACTATTTGTGGATTATAAACAAATTCTCAATAAAAATAATTGTTAAAGAAAATGGTTTCTCAATGACATTGCAGCCTTTGAGGGTAAATGGATGGTTATGGAAGAGATCATGATGAGTAAAATTAGCTTAACCCAGAGATCTAAGGGTCGACTGTCTCCACTCATCTGTGGAGGTGGGGACTAGACCCTGGACAATGAGAAAGTTGATCTAGAAACATGAGTTAAATTCAGATAAGATGTAATGCTTTACAATCTAATACTATTTTTAGAGTTA
>PVKS010026533.1:0-28521 GCA_004027875.1 Aplodontia rufa | reverse complement strand
TCTCTGCCCTCCACGAGATATCCATTTAACTCAGGAGTTCTTCTGGGGGAAACAGCAACAGGGGGAACCCAAGCTGGGCATCCATGATATGGCATTAGCCCTGGATAACTAAGTATATAGTCATTGGTTCTTCAATGTTTGATAATGTTTCCCCCTCAATTATCTCTCTATATCCATCTAATAAATTAAAAAAAAGGAAGAGCTCTCTGAGTGTTTAAGCAATCCCAGAGGAGTTCTAAACTGCCCTGCACGAGGGGCCACAGGGGTACAAGGGAGATATCCTAACAACACAATCTGCAGGTTGGAGTGAACCAAGACTTACGCACAGGAAACATGTTCAAAGGTAAAAAGGAACAGGCACAAAGAAAAAAGGATGTATCTGAGAGGCCCTGCAGCGTTGCCTCTCATGGTAACAAGGAGTTAGAACATGCCATGTTCATCCAGGAAGACTCAAGGACCTCAGGGGATAGGACTCCCTCAGGGTATGAGGTCATCTCAGTTGAAGTTGTGCTCTAGGTTTAACATCCTGGTCATTGCACAGATCACACGTTTAATGGACACTGGTGATGATTCTCAAGCTAAAATCCTCACCCCAAATTCCAGATGCTTCTGTTCAATGCTGGGTGTTCCCCTAGGAGATCTGATATGCACTGTGGCTTAGCATGTCCCACACTCATCTCTTAATATAACAGCCCCATCATTTATTTGGGTTCTTAAGTCAAACTCCTGAGCCCCCCCACCAAGCATCACCCATGGCTCCTTCCTTCCTCTTTCACCCAACATACAGTCTCATCAACTCCTATTAGCCCTTTCTCCAAAATATATCCAGATTTTGGACACTGACAAAAATCACATCACACCACCCTCTCTAGTTTGAACTGTTCAATAAAAACTTCAAATTGCTTTTCTTATTCCAACCTGTGTCTCTCTTCAGTTCGTTTTCAACACAGAAGCCAGGGTTACATGATGCCGACCCTGCTCTCATCTTGTGGAGGGCTTTGCGGTCCATTCATTCAACTCCTCTGATCCCAGCTCCCGCCTGGCCTGTTCCTTGGACCTGGCAGACATAAACCTGCCTCAGGACTTTACACTGGCTCTGCTCTCTTCCCGAACTGTTGGTCCCTTTATATCCTTCAAGTCTTTATTCAAAATTACCTTCTGAGGCCTACCCTAGCCATTATGCTAGAAGCCCCCCACCTAAGGTTTATGTCTCCTTTCCCTCATTTATTTCTATTATTATTTAATATTATATTTAATAAAATATGCGTTTATGTATCATGGATTTTTGTCTGTCAGCTGCATAAAGCATGAGTTCTCTAGGACAAAGATTTTAACTGCCTTGTTCACTTCTCTATTTCAGGACTTAAGCAGCGCCAAGCATAGAGCAGGTGCGCCAGGCACTTGCAGGATGAATGGATGGATGAATGGATGATTCTGTAGACTTAATGATCAGAGAACCCCAGTTATGGGTTTTGCTCTAATTCATTCTCAGGGATCCAGCTCTTATTTCAATGTGAAAAATAAGGAGACAGTTTTAGGAGAGATAATAAAATGGCTAGGCAGTTAGGACCATGGGCCCCATTCAACCACACCTAGAAGCTGTCCAGTAAAGAGCCATTATCGGTATGCTCAGGGCCTTCATATGTAGATGACCATGAGGCTCACCTGTGGGAGCAACTCCTTTGTACCAGAGGCAGGGAAACTAAGAAATGGGGGTGCACACAGAGGAGAACTTGGAAAGAATTGCTACTTGTTTTGCATAGATTTTAACCAATGACTTTGGTGCTTAGTTTCAGTGCCTGTTTTGCATAGATTTCAACCAATGATGTAGGTGCATTTCTCAATACCTGCTTTGCATGAATGTTAGTTATACTCATACCCCAAATCAGTATAACCCCTGGCCTAACATCCATTGGACAGTGTCCTGCTTCCAGGTGCCCCTCCGCCTTGCAGAGTCTCTGCTCTCCTTCCTTAAATAAATCCTACTCCTTTTACTCCTCTTCCCATGGTTGTCCGTGGATTTTATTCTTCAAATTCTGAGACAAGAACCCAGAAGATTGGTGCCGAATTCCCAGGGTGAATATCCATACCACGAGCTGCAACACCCGCCTTTTAGCTGGAGAGCTGCTAACAACACTATTTCAACCTCAGAAACCTGCAGCCAGCCCAAATTCCCAGTTTTAGGTGGGAATAGCTGCACACACTAGAAGCGGGCTATTTTGGCTGCTGGAATATGTAGTTGGCCCAGACTCCATTTGCCAGCGGGAGCAGAGAATCCAGTCTCATCTCAAAAACCTCCGCATCAATATTTCTAACAACTCTAAAAGACTACGACTTTAAGGAAGACTTTAATTTTCAAAGAAGATAAAGTAAATAAACATTTCCCTATTCCTGTTGCAAAGTAGAGCAAAGAACCTTGGATGTTGTACATAAAACAAATATTAAAAAAAAAATAAAACTATAGAAAAGAAGGCAGATTAGCCAGGGAACCTGAGACGTAAGGAAAGACACAGCTATGAATTTCCTATGCTGTCTTACTGCTTCATATAGCCCAGATTGGGTAACCGAAAAAGCTAGCAACTTGGAAAAGCCAATGAGAGAACACACACACACACACACACACACACACACACACACACACAAGACAGAAAGAGAAAGACCTAAGGAAAGCCTGCACTCTTCAATCAAAAATTCAGAAAAAGGGAAACCTAGCAAGGCAGAAGACTTTTAGAATAAAACTGCTCTAATTCCCCAGAAACCATCTGTGGTCCTACCTACCTCTGCACCACAAAACCTGAGCCAGGAAACTAGACTTCCCCTCTTGCTACAGCTCAATCCCTTTGCCAGGTTATGTCAATGAAGGCTGAGTTGAGAGCCATGACTTTCATCCCTGCTGGGCAGCAACAAGTCCCCTGTCCTGTCCCACCAGTAGAGACCACGTGGGGAGCTTGAATGCCACTCCTTGCCAGCAGCAACGAAGAGCCACTTCCCCAACCCAGGTGTCAAAGCAAGTCAAATGGAGAACCTGTATTCCATCCCTGACAGTCAATAAAGAGGCAGCACCTCCCCCTTATCCACTGGAGAGACGTCAAAGGAAGCCTACTAAAACACACAATTTAGATAAGGACTATAGTCTAAAAATACCACAAATGTCCAGATTTCAATTAGAAAAACACTTATCCCAATGACCAATAAAAAACTCAAGGTGAATGAGAAGGTGAACTCATAGATGTCAACCCCAAGCTGATGCAGGCGTTAGAATAAGCTGACAAGAATTTTAATGCAGCCTCCATACAAAATGCTTCAATTACCAGTTGAAAACTAGCTTGAAACAAATGAAAATATAAACATTTCAGCAAAGAAATAAAAAATTTGGGGGCCAGAGTGGTGGCTCAGTGGTTACGGCGCTTGCCTCACAAGCGCAGGGACGCGGGTTCGAACCCCAGTACCATGTACACAATGAAGTGTCGGAGCAACAAAAGCCACATGAAAAACTAAATAAAATTCATTCTCTCACACTCTCTCATTCTGTCCCTCTCTTAAAAAAAAAAAAACTCATTGAAAAAAAGAAAAGATAGAAAAACCAAATAAAATTTTCAGAACCGAGAAATGTAATAACTGATAGTTTTAAAATTCAGTGAATGGGCACAATGGCAGAAAGGAGAGGACAAAGGGAAGACAATCAATAAACTTGAAGATAGAACAATAGAAATTACCCAGTTTGAACAACAAAGATAAAATGGGCTGAGAAAACCTAGCAAAGCTTCATCGCTATGTGTGACTATATCAAAATGTGTAATATGAGGGTCATCTAGAATTAGATTCAGTCCTTAGAGTCAAGCCCCCTTGGGACATAATCTACATGTGAAGGCAGCGGTTGTTACAACAAACCATACATGTGATAAAATAACCCACTACCTCTCTCTCTCTCTCACCTTCTCTCTCTCTCTCTCTCCCTCCCTCTCTTTCTCTCTCTCTCTCTCTCTTACACACACACACACACACATACTTTACACCAGTGTCAAAGGTCCTGTTTCTGATCTTGAACTAGCTCATGTAAATTGTAAGCCTTGGGTGAAGGGTACACAAGATCTGTCATTACAGTCTTTGCAATGTTCTTTTTAAAAGTTATCATATAGTTATTATATGGGAAAGCTTTAGATATTGCCTGAAAGATGCTAGGAGAAATAGGTAAAAACATCAGGCTATTTAATCAGGAGCCCCAGGTGCACCCTTTCTGAAGAAAATTTGAACACACCAAAATAAATAAATAAATAATAGGAACTAGTTGTACAAGGAAAAAAGGTCTTAGTCTGAGTTGTTTCCCAGAGCCAGCTGCATAAGGACCCCATGGCTACATACAACACCCAGGAGCTGCCATCTGGAGAGCTGGGTGAGGATCTAATCCTGGCCAAAGCTGTCGGCATCTGTACAGATGCCTCACAGATGGTGGCTTAATTTCCTCCTTGTACACAGAGGCAGTGAATCGCCAAACCCCACAGTGTGGCGCTCCTCTGACTTCTGCCTCCCTTGACCCACCACAGCAGCATCAGGGAGAACGCCCTCAGACAACAAGGGTACAGAGGGGTATCCTGTCCTGGACACCAGACCAGCTTCAGGAAATGAATATGATTGGTATTATACAGCTGGATTGGAAAATAGAGCACATGACGTCTCAGAACTCTGCTTGAAAAACTCATCACCTCTGACAGGTCTCTTCAAGCAATCCCCCATTCTTATCTACTCAAGGCTTGGTATGGCTCCGCAGAAGCTAGGTGCCATGACTTTCCCGCATAGTCACACCCAGCTGGGTATGTCTATGAAGGAGTCCCCCATGGCCAGAGTAGCCTGTGATCCGCACATGCAGCTGATCATGCAGATTGAGGTCAGAAGCTGGGAGCTTCCAGGAGAGACTGGAACGGAAGAAGGGAGTGCAGGGTTGGCACATCTCTTAAGTGAGGAAGACCATGCCCCATGAAGTGGAATGCACCAGAACATCCTTTTTTCCTAGTTACATAACCTAAAGTTTACCATCCTGACCATTTGTAAGTATACAGTTCAGGGACAATAAATGCATCCTCATTGTCACTACCATTCCTCTCTTGTACTCTGAGCCCATTAAACAGTGACTCTGAATCTTGTGTACCCCCCGATGCTGGGACCCACTTTCCTACTTTCTGTCTCTAGGAATTTGACTCCTCTAAGTACTTCATATAAGTGGAATCATACAATATTTGTCCCTTTGTGTCTAACTTATTTCACTTAGCATAATGTCATCAAGGTTCATGCATGTTGTAGACTGTCCTTCCTACAGAATATTCCATTCTACAGATAGATGTGCTACATTTTATCAGTTCATCCATCAATGGACACTGGGTTGCTTGTACCTTTCTATGCACATTGTTTTTATAAGTATTTGTGTGACATGTCCAGAACATTCTCAACAGTCCTCTTGACAATGAAGACCCAGTTAAGACCTGGCTATACCTAATTTTCCAATCTGAGGCTACTTTCAAGGGGTTATAGGAATTTGCTTCCTGTTATGGTTTGAATGTGAAGCGTCCCCCAAAATCTTGTGTGTGGCAATGTGAAGGCTGAGGTGAAATGATTGGGTTGTAGGAGCTTTGACTCAATCATTGAATTCATTCATTCATTCATTCATTCATGATTAACTGGCAACTGTGGGCTGGTACAGTGCAGCTGGAGGAGGTATGTCTTTGGGGGTGTGCCTTGGGGGGGCATGCCTTTAGGGTATATATTCTGCATCTGGCATGGAGTTGCTCTTTCTGCTCTGCTCCCCAGTGTGATGCCTTGAGCAACCTGCTCCCTGGAGCCATGATGTACAGCCTCACCTCAGGCCCGGCAGAATGAAACTTTCATTCCGTAGACCAAGACCTTTGAAACCGTGAGCTCCTAAAATAAACTTTTCCTCCTAAAATTATTCTTGTCAGATCCATTCATCATAGTAAGGAAAAACTGACTAAAACAGAAATTGGTACAGAGAGGGTTGGGGATTTAGCTCAGTGGCAGAGCATTTACCTGGCACACACAAGGCCCTGAGTTTGGTCCTCAGCCCTGAAAAAAAAGGAAAAAAAAAAAGACAGACGGAAAGAAAGAAATTGGTACAGAGGAGTGGGGTTGTTTCTGGACTAACCGGACCATGTGATTTAGAAGCTTTTGGAGCTTATCAGAATTTGTGGGAAGAATTTTGGAAAGTTTGGTAATGCATGGTGAAAAAGCTTTAGCTTGTTGCAAGTGGGAAAATCAGAAGGGTCATAGGACTGTGCTAAATAAAGAAAAGCTGACTAAAATAATTCCTTAATCTTTCTAAGCCTCATGATCAAGTCTGTAAAAGGGAAATCATTCTACAACCAATGTAAACAGTAAAGAAACAAGGAAAGCCACATTTTGGTTTCCTGAGACCCTTGGCTTTCAAACCAATGGAGGTTCATTCAGTTCACTATCATATAACCAGTAGGAAGGAATACTTTCTAAGAGTGTGTGCATGGAGGTGCCAAACAAACATATTGTGCCAGTTGAACACATTGAAGTGAAATCCAAAAGGTCACTGGAGGCCACCTGAGAAGCCAAAGGACAGATGCCAGCAGCTCACAGTCCAGTCTGGGAATGGAGGTCTGATGGGCCAGCAGGAATTCACAGTTCAGTGCAAGGGTCAGGCAATCAATTGTTAGATATTCCAGAGCAGGATAGAGGTAGGGACTTCTGGAAGACAGGAGAAGGAACCCAGCTTGGGCATAGTGCAGATAAAACTTTTGTGCCTACCATGGTGGGGAGTAGAATCTGGCAAGAATAATCCAAACCCCAAAACATTTATTTTCCAGCTTGCCTAAAATAATTCCAGTTTGGGCCAGTTGTTCTGACATAATCACTTTCAAAAATGTCATATTCTTGGTTTGGAAGATAAATGATGTGGTCAGCGTAGGTATTAATTAGGGAGGTTACTAATATAAGGATCAACATGAAAAATTAGGTCAAAGATACTCAACAATGCCTGAAAGGCCCAAGAAGGCAAGACGCAGGCCTGGCTTGACATGGAAGGAAGATCTTCCTGGTCTCCTACTCAGGGCCCCCACAGATCCTTCTCCCCTAAGACTGGAATCAGCCCCAGAGCCTTCAGCACACTTGACCCTCACAATGTGGTCATGTTGAGGCTGAGGAAGATAGAGGATCACCAAGTAGTTTGCATGCCTGCGTAGTATTTTGTCTCTGTTCAATGAAAATTGCTGGATTTTTTTTTTTTTTATTTTGATACATCAAGGGCAGGAAAGTGAACCTATTTGGTTTTTCTTTGGGTCTTGCTTGGCATCCAGCGTGGAATGCAGTACAATGCTCTAGCCACGACCTTTCCCTTAGAACCACACAAGACCTCAGACTTTTTTGTTTATTTGTTTTTGCAAGAACAGAATGATCTCCAAGAGAATGCTCAAGTTTTTCCTCTTCATTATGTGCGTCCTGTGTGTGTGTTCTTTCATGGTGTGGACATAGTGGAACAGTGGGATTCCTTAATAGGATCTGTTTGGACAAGGCCCAGACAGCCAGAAACTTTAGGCAATCTTGAGTTTGCCTAAAGTTCAGGTGAAGGCTTACATTCTGAGTGCTCCTTCCTCCTTTTCCTGATGCAAAAACCCTTAACAAAATATTATCAAACAGAATTCAACAATGTAGAAAGAATATGCATCATGACCAAGTGGTTTGATTTCCGAGAAGCAAAGTTACTTCAATACCGAAAAATCAATTTATGTCTCCACATTATTGGGTAAAAAAGGGTCATATCCCACAAATAAATGGATGGAGAGCTTCATGATGGCAGTTTAGAGGAAGGTGGTATGCCCTGTGGCTTGGGAGTCAAGCAGTGGGAGAACTGCTTCTCAGTGAGGTTCATGAAAGAGAGACTACAATTCAATATCAGACATTAGTGTCTTAAAGACTCAGAAATTTGGGAACAAGAGCAAAGAAGAAAGAGTACATTGCATCCAAACCAGTTGTGCAGCAGGAGCAATAGCAGTGCTGATTCACCAGATGGAAGAAATAATAAAGAAACACAATCAACCAATTTCTTATGGAAAAGGCTGGCATTAGAAAAGCAGCCTGAACGTAATGATCCGGAGACTGCACTGTGAAGTGGTGTTTGACCAGTGCTCTGCGCTTCCCCATTGACCTCAGACAGTGAGGCCAGGAGCCATACAGAGGCAGCCAAGCTACAGCTACTGCTGCAGGAGATGGGAAACTATTGCAAACATTGCCATATCATCCCAGAAGCGCCTACCATGTGACCTAAGGTGTGCATAGCAGAACATGAATGAAACAGGCACAGAGAAGATTGTTCCCAGGGGGATTCAAGTTGGAAAAGTGAAGGAGCGTACAACTTGATTTTCCTTCGAATCTGGCATCTCACATGCCCAGCTGAAGCAGGTCCTCAATCTGAACAGGCAGGTGTGAATACACTCAGGGACTACATCTGGGAAGGCCACATTGGTGAGCACCAAGGTGTGTGAAGGACTGATTCCCCTTCCCCATGAGTAGAATCCTTGGGAGGCTCCCAAGATCCAGATTCCCAAAAGAGATGGGCAATTGCCAGGCTAGGGGTGTGTTGATCTAATCTCTTCAGAGCAGATACCACCCAACAAAGCCCCTAAGGCCTGATCAGACCTAGGCTCCACCCACTGGAACTCCACTCTTAGAACCCTGCAGCAGCCACACCCTGGAGTGCACTGATCTGGTTTGTGCAGACAAAACTCTTGAGTGACAGTACTTCCCATTCCATCCTCATACTACTGAGAAGGGAAACTGAAATTTATCTGAACCAGTTTCAGTCTTAAGCCAATCCAGTTGGCAGCTCAGTAAGCCACACAAAAGAGAAAGGGACTAACAACCCTAGTCCTAGCTCAGCCTCTCCTTCTCTCTCTCTCTCTCTCTCTCTCTCTCTACATAGCCCAAGGAGAAACAGAAAGAAAGACAGTTGGGCATAGACAGTGACCATCTATTCTATTCTCATCAACTATTTTAATAACCTCAGTGGAGATGAGTTATTCATTTTTCATGAAGAATCTTTTCTTTGTGTTGGGGGGAACACAGGGGGTGTGGAGGTGTGTTTGTTCCTGCTATAATGATTTGCTCATCAACAATAAAATTGAGAATAAAAAACAATACAAAGAATCAATAAAAAGGTGGTTCTTTGAAAAGATAAACATGATTGATAAGTCCTTAGCCAAATTAACCTAAAGAAAAAGGGAGAAAAACCAAATTAATAAAAATAGATGAAAATGGAAAAATCACCACAGACATCATAGAAATTCAGCAAATCATTAGAGACCATGTTCAAAACTTATATTCCAATAAATAAGAAAACCTACAAGAAATGAATGTATTTATAGACAAATACAATCTTCCAAAATTGAATCAAGAGGACATAAGAGACCTAAACATACCAATAAATTGTGATGAGATAGAAGCAGCAATAAAAAGACTTCTGACAAAAATAAGCCCAGGACAAGATGGATTCTTAAGTGAATTCTATCAGACATTTAAAGAATTAATACTCCTCAAATTATTCCATGAAATAGAAAGGGTAGAACACATCCAAATTCATTCTATGAAGACAATTTCGAACTCATGCCAAAACCTGATAATGACATATCACAGAAAGAACTATAGACCAATGTCCCTGATGAACTCATATGCAAAAACACTTAACAGAACATTAGCAAATCAAGTTGAACAATATATTAAGAATATTGTACATCACAACCAATTTGCTTTTATTTCAGAGATGCAAGAATGGCTTAACATATGCAAATCAATAAATGTAATTCATCACCAAAATGGAATTAAGAACAAAAATAGCTTAGTCATCCCAATAGATGCAGAGAAGGCCTTTGACAAAATCCAGCAGCCTTTCATGATGAAAATATTGAACAAACTTGGGACAAAGAAACCTACCTCAACACCACAAATACTACATATCAAAATCTCAAAGCCAACCCCATAGTAAATGGGGAAAAACTGAAAACTTTAAATCTGGGACAAGAATATCCACACTCATCACAACTATTTAAAACAGTGCTAAAAAGTCTAGCCAGAGCAATTAGGCAATATTAAGAAGTAAAAGGGATAAAAATAGGAAAGGAAAAAGCCAAAAATATCACTGTCTGCAGATGATATTACCATGTACTTAGAAGATCCAAACACTGCCACTAAAAGACTACTAGAGCTAATAAATAAATTTGGCAAAATAGCAGGTTACAAAATCAGCATACAAAAAAAAAAATCTGCTGAGAAAGAAATCAGGAAAACAATTCCATTCACAATAGTCTCAATAAGCAAAATAAAATTCCTAGGAATAAATCTAACCAAAAAGTGAAAGACTCTACAATGAAAACTATAGAACAATGAAGAAATTCAAGAAGACCTCAGAAGATGGGAAGACCTCCCATGTTTATGGATAGGCAGAATTAATATTATCAAAATGACCATATTACCAAAAGCAATATAGAAATTCAATGCAATCCTCATCAGAAGACCAATGGCATTCTTTACAAAATTAGAAGAAAGGGTCTTAGAATTCATTTGGAAGAATAAAAGACCAAGAATAACCAAAGCAATTGTTTTCCTTTTTTTAAGAGAGAAGGACAGTGAGAGAGAGAGAGAAAGACAGAGAGAATCAATTTTTATTGACTTTTTCACATGGCTTTCGTTGCTCTGACACTTAGTTATATACACGGGTGCTAAGGTTTGAACCCATGTACTTGCGCATGCCAGGCAAGCACAGTAACCACTGAGCCACCACTCCAGCCCCCAAACCAAAGCAATTCTAAGCCAAAAAATCAATACTGGAGGCATCACAATGCTGACTTTGAATTATATTACAGATCTATTAACAAAAACTGAAATGGTACTGGTATAAAAATAGAAATGTAGACCAATAGTAAAAAATAAAAGATACAGACAAACCCACACATCTACAGTCATCTGATCCTTGTCAAAGGTGGCGAAAGCATACATTGGAGAAAAGTCAGCCTTTTTAACAAATAGTGATGGGAAAACTGGTTACCCATTCGAGGAAGAATGAAACTAGACCCCTATCTCTTGCCCTGCACAAAAGTCAACTCAAAATGTATCAAAGATCTAGGAATTAGACCAGAAACTAGACAATTCCTAGAAGAAAAGTTAGGGTCCACACTCCAGCATATAGGCACAGAGAGTAGTGACTTTCTCAACATGACCACTAGAGCTCAGGAAATAATACCAGAGTTAAGAAATGGGATGGCATCAAATGAAAAAGCTTCTGCACAGCAAACAGGAATGTGAAGAAAGAACCTGCAGAATGGGAGAAAAGCTTTGTTAGCTACTCTTCTCATAGAGAATTACTATCTAGAATATATTTTAAAAATTCATAAAACTTAACATTAATAAAACAACTAACCTGATCAATAAATGGGCAAATGAATTAATGAGACACTTCTCAAGAGAAGAAATACAAGTAGCTAACAAATGTATGAAAAAATGTACAACATCATTAGCAATTAGGGGAATGCTAATCAAAACTATACTGAGATTTTATTTCCTACCATTCAGACAGGCAGCCATCAAGAATACAAACAATAATAAATGCTGAAGATGATGTGGGGGAAAAGGAACAGTTTTATACCATTAGTGGGATTGTAAATTGGTACAACCACTATGGAAATCAGTATAGAATTTCCTCAAAAGAATAGCCAAGGAACTACCATGTGACCTAGATATACCACTCCTTGGTATTTATTCTAAAGAATCAAAGTCAACATATTATAGTGATACAGCCATACCCATGTTATGTCCATGTTTATACCGGCACAGCTCATGGCATCCAAACTGTGGGACCAGTCTAAGTGTCCATCAATGAATGAATGGACAAAGAAAATGCATATACACACAATAGAGTTTCATTTAGCCATAACAAAATGAAATGTTATTTGCAGGAAAATGGATGGGACTGGAGACCATCATGTTAAGCAAAATAAGCCATACTCAGAAAGTCAAGGGTTGTATGTTTTCTCTCATATGTGAAAGCCATAGAGAAAACAGGAAAAGGAAGGGGGGTGATAAAGATCTCAAGAACGTCAAAGGGAGATCAGTAGGTGAAAGGGATATGAGGGTGGGAGGTGAAGAGGGAGGGAGAAGTGCTGGGGAGTGGTATTGACCAAATTATATTGTTATATTGTGTACATATATGAATATATAATAAAAATACTCTATGTACAACTATAATGCACCAATAAAAATGTGGAAAGAGAAAATAAATAAATGCGTGAAAAATAAGCACTGGACAAAATTTAACACCATTTATGACGAAAGTGCTTAGAAAATTTCCTCAACTTGATAAAGACTATCAACAAAAGCATATTTAGTGGTTAAAGACTCAATGCTTCCTACTTGTGCTGGGAAGAAGGCAAAGATTGCTACTCAACATTGCCTACAAATTCTAGCTAGTTCAATAAGGCAGGAAAAAGAAATAAAAGGTATATATTCACTTACCTCAAGAATTGGTCCCAGTGCATTTTCCTGGCACCAAAAATTTCATGTGCCCAGCACCCAGGGACTTCATGAAACCTTTGGCTGAGAACGATCCAAATAAGGAGGAAAGGTAACAAATTGTTTATCAGGGCTAGAGCCAGGTTGCAGTGGCCAGCAACAACTGCGTGACTTCATTCAAGTCACTTGACTCAGGGTGACTTGGTAATCACATCTGTAAAGTACTTGTATCCTAGGGTCCTCGTGAAACTTGAAAGAATTAACATTCACAAAGTACCCAGAATACTGCTGTACTAATCAGTTTTTAGTCACTATAATGAAATAGTTGAGAGAGGCTAACTTTATGAAAGAAAGAGGTTTATTGAGCTATATAGCTTTGGATGTTCAAGGACTTGGTTCTGATAATAACTTTCTTGCTGGCAGAGTACTGAGGCTGCACATGGCGCTGCATAGTAAAAGTCAGAGGGCATTAAAGTCCTTTAATGTCTCTGTCCCTCTTCTTAAAATATCACCAGGATTTAATCATAGGGACTTCAACCCTAACAACTTTGTGTAATCTAATCATTTCTCAACATCATAGTTGCCTTAAACTCCCACATGAGTTAGGAGGAACAAACCACAGCAAATGCCCTACTGTGTGGTAAGGATGGTGGAAGTATCAGCTACTTCATAGATTATACTTGCTACTCTGGGTTTCTTTTATAACGTGGAAGAAAATTAGAAGTCAGTTGTCTCTGGATAAGCTTGGGAAAGTTGCAGGGCTTCCTCTCAGGTCTAAGTTGTGACTTTCTGCGGATCTTGCACTTGATCCTATTGAATAACTATGGGGGCACCCGCTAGATCCATCAAGCAATTTCCAGAGAGGCTAAGAGGAAATGCGATCTTCTTTTCCATACCCCCATCCATATTTGTAGCTTGAATCATAATCCAGGACAACATTCCCAGTCCTCTGTCCCACTTTCTTAATATCTGCCAAATGGGTTTTTCCCCCGCAGCTCTCAAATGCTGTTTTTCTCCCCTGACTGCTTCCTCCCAGGCCTCTCCTATCCTTCTTCCCACAAGTCTATCACCTTGATTTTTCTGCATTAACCCCTCCCCCCAACTGACATGGACCCCTGTGAAACTCCAGGTAATTAATTTAACTCAGCAGAGCCTTTGGGAACCTCTGTTTAAAAAAAAACAAGTTAACGGGTCAAGTTTCTCTCACATTCCATTTAAGTAGAACTTATGGAGATCCATGTTGAGCCAAGTAGTGAAGAAAACCACCTTTTATTATTTTATTTAAGGAAGAAATTAAAAATACAGCTTCCATCGATTGGCCAAAAATCCCGACTTTCTACTCTTAAACCTTTCTCCATGTTTATTGCCCACTATAAATTGTTTTAAAAAGGCAACCAATGCTGTAAAACCATCACAACAAAGCTGGAACAAATACGCAAGCCTAGGCAGAGGCCAGATTTATGTTCAGAAATATGGAGTGTGTCTCAGCGGGGGCAGGTTGTGAAATAGTATGAGCTAATATCAGGGGTGTGAAAACAGGCATTGTTGTTTAGTTAACTGAAGTCCCACAATTAAGCGATTCTCAAAAATCAATTAGCCATATGTTGTAACCAAGATGACATGTTTTTATAACTTCTCCCTGGATGTTTTATTGCCAGAGGATGCTCATGTGGGCACTAGAACAAGAAAATAAAACACCAGCCTGAGAGTAAAAGTGCAAAAAATAAAAACAAAATCAGCCACGATTAATTAAGAGTCCAATCTGGAAACGATGGGGTCGCCAAACAGGCAGCGCGGCATTGGAATGGTTCCTTCCAGGTTCCCCCATTCTATTACAAGAAAGCCAGAGGTCACTTCTTTGTTTCTCTTTGTTTTTCTGTTCTTTTTAATTTAGTACAGATACAGCTCTGGAAACTGGGTATTCCATTTGAACTCCATATTATGCTTCTAACGTACGTTCCAAGGATACGTCATTTTAAAAACTTTCTATTAAAAAATGAAAAATGTATTTCTCAGGGGGAAATCTGGTGGCATGCTCTTGTTAAGGAGAGATTTTGTCTTCCTGATTTCCACAAAGAGAAGAAAACACGAGGTGCAGAGCTGTCTTCTTTAGTTGTTGAGTCTTTAAGGCAGTAAGAAATAGAGACACAAGGAGGGTTGGGAGACTGTATTAGATAGAACACAACATAGAATCCATTGTTTTAAGCAGCTGCAAAGACTTCCTGTAACCACCATCAAGAGGTGAGACTTCTTCATCCAACTCTTGGGTCTCAGCTGATCTGTCAACAGAACAGGGCATAGTGATGGGTGCCAGCTTCCCATCAGACCCTCAGCATGCCACTAAAGGTTCTGCTCTCATTTCTGGAATCCTGCAGCCTCAGTGTGAACAAGTCCAGCTCACCTGCTGGGTTATATGAGAAGTTTGTAGCCTGGTCTCCTCTCTATTCCTCAGCTGAAATGAAGCCAAACTCCAGGCAAGTGAAGAGGCCACCCAGATGGGCAGAAACCACCCAACCTGCCCCCTGACCACAGATATAAGCAAGCTCACATTGCATCACTTGAGCCTGTCCCTGCACAGCAGAACAGCCCAGCTGCCCACAGACTTGTGAGCAGTAATGAACAGTTATTTAGAAGCCAATAAGCTATGAGGCTAAAGGTGATGGATGTAGTCAGATGCTCAGATGGTAACCGTAGCTGTGGAACTTCAAACCACATTGTCCAGCTAGATTGTCAACCACTATACATTATACTGGACAACACAAGTCCTGCAGCCTGGCGGTACCCTTGTGTATTTAAAAATGATTGAAGTAACTCTATTTTAAATAGGCTGGAAGAAGGTTGTTGGCTCTCATCCTAACACTCTCTCTACCTGTGTAACTTTATATCCTTGATATAGCCTCAAATTCTTCATTAGAACATCAGGTTAATACAGTTTTAAAAAGTTGTGTTTCTCAAAATGGGGTCCCTGAACCAGCAGTGCCAGTCTCACCTGGACATTCTCTAGCAATGCACCTTCTCGGACCACAACTTGCACCTACTGAGTTAGAAACTTAACTTGGAGATCAGAAACCCCCAGGTGATTCCAAGGCTATGCTCAAGTTTGAGACCCCATGCTGAAAAATGTCACCATGAGGATGAATCTATGTTTTCTGTATAAAGTATCTAAGTAGACATTAGGCACTCAATAATAGTTTTCTCTCCATTCTCTTGCTGAATATACTTCAGTAGAATGCATGTATGCATTTAGGCATATAGGTAATTAATATAAAATGCATAAGTACATGAAATTATGTACATGACAGAAATATAAAAATCACACACAAAAATGCTGTCATTTAGCCATGTAGAAATCTTTCCACTTCCTGAGTTAAATAAAACACAGCAGATGAAAAATCATCAGTCACTTTCTGCCCTCTGGAAACAAACATGACATCTGTCACATCAACACATAAGCACATCCCAGGGTCTTCTGCAGACAGATGAAGCTGCAGAATCATTTGGTGACCTGGTTTATGTCTAGGGTAGAAGGGTTCTACCATCAAGACAACCTAACACCATCTTGCATTAGGATGGTGAAGGGACTGCTCCTTTGGTTTCTGGAGGCTGAATGCATTCCTCATTTTGTATCTACCCTGTTTTGCAGGAGAGGAGAGGACAGGTTGGGCTTTGGAGAGGTGTTGTGTGGAGAAGACAGCTCATATTCACTCAAGAAAGAAGTGGTCAGACTGTTCATGTGCTGGAGCCCCTAATTGACCTAACTATTCTTTTAAATCCAGGATTGCTCCAGATGGCGCCATGTTGGTGCCTGGGAATCCTGCAAGCATCATTGACATGTATTCACATGCCAACATATGTGCCCATCCATGGCACATGGGTGCCAATTGCTTGTTCTGGTTCTTCTGAGCTTGTAAACAAGCAGAGAGAGAGAGTGAACAGAAATGTCCTTGAGGAATACAGCACCATGTGCTCTTCCCCACAAGCCACGAAGTCACCTAGGCAGAAAAAAAAAACTGTGAAGAAGTAGAGAGGGGGTCCCAGAGGAAGCCCTTGACTGGTCTCAGATCTCTGCATTTCCATTTATAATGAGATTCTGGAGAGAAGCCAACTGCCCCATTCAGGTCAGCCCCTTGAAACAGTTGGAGTCCCCTAGGAAAAGACCCAAATGCTGAGAAGTCAGGATTGGGCTGAGCATAGAGCATTTGATCTTTGCAAGGAATTGTTGTCACTAACTGTGGGGCAGGTGCCATGGCCACTGGATGCAATAAGTGGCCAGATGCAATGCATAAGTCCAGGTGCAATGGACACTGGATATCTACCTATGGGCAGACATACCTACTGGACTCTTGCGAGCTGTCAGAGGTTGATGATGCTACAGCACTGGGGCCAGCTGGGACTCAGGCTTCCCTCTTGGAGTGAGTCCTTTCCTGGACATGACCTATTTGCTGAGAGGTGACTCACCATATTGTCTGGTGGCAACAGATCCTGGGGGGTGGGCTGATAAGAGTACCTGAGCTTCCAGGCTACAAAGCACTGGAGCACAGGGGGGCAGCTATTGATTGCTGGGGCTTCTTTGGCTGTGGGACAACAGGAGACTCCCTTTTACCAGTCAGACCCACACGCAGTCTCAGCGTTCTACCCCAGGTCTTTTTGACCAAGGACCCAAGGACCAAAGGACCAAAGGGAACAAACACTCTCCTTATACCCATTTAGGGCTACATTGCTGAACCCTGTCATCTATCCATTTACTCCTTAAGAACCCCAAGTCACATTTTATTATCCCATTTTATTTATTTATTTTTAAAGAGAGAGGGACAGTGAGAGAGTCAGAGAAAGAGAGGAACAACTTTATTTAGTTTTTCACATGGCCTTCATTGCTCCAGCACTTAGTTGTGTACATGGTGCTGGGGTTTGAACCCGGGTCCTCGTGCTTGCCAGGCAAGTGCCAAAACTGCTGAGCCACCACTCCAGCCCCTATTATCCCACTTTATAATGGAGAAACTGAGACCAGGAGCTGACTCCCAGCTCCCAGGGGGCTCTATTATCCTTCTCCCAGCAGGAGCTCAGAGTATTCTACCTCCATAAATGAGGTTTACTCAGAATCAGAATGCAGTGACCACACCCATGTGTTACCTGTATTGTATACATTTATGAAATTGAGATTCATCCAGGTTGATGCGCGTGACAATAATATCTTGTATTTTATTACTGGGCACTTCACAATTTGTTCTCCATTTTCCTGCTGTCAGACATTTGGATTCTCCCCAGTTTTTGACTACATTGTATGAAGTTTCATGAACGTGTTGTCATGCCCTTGGTGTCATGGAGGTACATGCAGGAATGAACTCTCTGTGTCATGCTGTGAATTAACTTTCAACTTCAGAGACAATTTCAGCTTCCCAAAGTAATTGTGTCACTTTACTCTCCCTGAGAAATGGGTAAGAGTTGAGGTACAATGCATGCTCCCCAGCACCTACTATCATCAAGCCTTTTCATTCTAGTTGTCCTGGCAGAGGTGTAGTGGTGTCTCCTTGTGTCTTCACTTTGCATTTCCCTGTTAGGAAGAGTTGTTTTTTGAACTCAGGTTTATTTCATTTCAAATAAAAAGCCAGCTCTTTCCACTGCTCTACCCCGCAAGACTGCCACAGTGATTTGCTCACTGCCCTCCGTGGTGCCTACTCAACATAGCATTGCTCTTCCTCACGACTTGGTCATTTCGCCTGGAGAGCCATGGTGTGCCAGGAGCAGGGAACCATAAGCCACTGAGGCCTGGCCACTGGGCATGGAAAGAAGGTAGGATCCTTCTAGAGCAGGGAATCCAGTTTCCCCGTTCTAAGAAAGTGCTTCTCTGTGATTCAGTCTGCTCATGACTAGTTCAAGGTTAACTGCAAGTTGTGATCAACAAAACACTATGCAGACCAAAACAAAAGAGCTGGATATAGCTGTGCTTTGGAAATGGGCTTCACTAAGGTGAGGATGGAGTTGAGGCCCGAGCAATGGAAGGGATAATTCATAGGTAAAAGGAGATCCATGTCTGGGCCCCATTGGTGAGAATGTCTGGGGCACTCCACACGCCAACTGTTGTGGGAAGACTTTGGACAGGGTCACAACAGAATCAAAACCCTTTCAGGAACATTCCAGGGTGCTGTCCCAGATGGTGCCAGTGTGAATGAGTTTTCTTAGGGTTTATCCTTTGCAAAACGTGTGTTAGATTTATGGGGAACTTGATCGCTTTATAGTTGTTCTTTTTCATTTGCAAATATCCCAGATTCCATTTCAGTATGTAAAGATGGGACAAATTTGAAAGGTGGGAATTATATAATGAAATTGCAGCTAATGCAAATAGTAGCTTCCCCCTGATCCACAGTTTCCCTTTCTAAAGTTTCAGTTATCTGCAATCACCCTAGATCCAAACAATGTTAAATGAAAAAATTCCAGAAATAAACAACTCATAAGTGTTAAATCGTGTGCCTTTCCGAGCACGCTGATGAAATCTTGCACGCAGCGTGTGCTTCATCTCTCCCAGGACGTGATTCATCCGCATGAATGAATCAGGAACTCTGAGTTCTCAGGTGGATTCTGTGATCCGTTGACGTCATGCCTTCAGTTCTATCTCAACAGCACTGGTTTTGACTCTCACATTCTTAATCCTATTTCAATTCCCCTGCTCTAGAGCATCTTCATAGATGCCTGTTTTCTGCAGAAACAAATTTGAACTTCTTTTAGGACCCACAATGTTCAAGTCCCAGCTACCTATCTCATCTCTCCCACTGCTCCATCTCTGGGCTACCTCAGACTCCATATCCCCTCCCACCAGGCCTCAGTGCAACAATGCCTCTTGTTAGTGCTGTGGAGAACACACTTCCCTCCTTTCCAGCCTGGTGAATGCCTCTGGAGTAGTCCTCCCCTCCTCAGCAGCCAGACACAATGCCCTCTTGTGTAGCCATTCCTATCTTAAGTGGGATCATTTACTTACAAACCTCCTGCATCCAACTGTGAACTTTCCAGGAGCACCCCAGAATAGAATTCCTTCTGCCATTTAGTGTCTAGCACATGGTGAGTGCTTAGCAAATGTTGGTTGATAAAGTCAAGTATTTTCCTTTGGAAATAACCTGAAGAAGGATGAAAAGAAAAGAAAAAGATGAATGATATTCTCTCCTTTCCCCTCCTTTGCATTTCTAAGCCAGAGAAAGGGATGTTGGGCTAACACATCTGAGGATACAGTCTCCCAAGCACATTCCATCAACTAATCTATTCATTCTTATTTTCACCGGGGTGGGAATTGGCAGGTCTTTCATTGGATGCATGCACTTTCTGGTAGAGAATGTGGTGTTGGGATTTCCTTTTCTGCAGCAGTGCTGTTACCCAGGATCCCTGGGCTCCTCCTTCTGAGAACATGTGGGCCCCCGTGTGCACATAGGCACAAGGGGTCATTAATCACTCCCACCATCTGATTAAAGGATTTCTCCAGACCAGGAAAAATAAAAAATAAAAACCTACGCTATAAAAAGACTTTGAATTATAGAGTCCCTCTGCACCAATACTCCCAAATAGGCAATTTAATGCAAACAACCAAAATCTCATTCTCAGGCCATTAACTAAAATAAGAAAATATCATCATTTTAAATCCTAAAAACAACAAGAGACACTTCGTAATAGGTTTCCAGTTCTGGACAAGTGGATAGGTGCTTAGCACAACGGAAACCTCAAGAACTTGGAATATGACTTTTCCATTCCCAAGCTGCCCACTTGAAGCCACAATCTCGAGTATGGCCCTAGTGTTCCTAACCATAACTTCTATCCTTAAACTTTTCAAATTTCATACTTGCGATACCACCCAGTCATTAGAGGTTCAGGAGGGAAGCCAGAAACAAAATCGGTTTTTTATTCAAATTAAGTAAATGAATAGACTTCAGATTTAGAAGGGGCCTGCCTGAGGCTCCTGGGCTGTTTGTTATTGGTGGTTTATTTTGCTTTTGTGGAATACTGGACAGAGTCACAAAGGAGCTGAAAAGAATGGAGCCCATTAGACTTGTGTGAAGAGGTTCTGCCCTTGCTTCTAAGTCTGTCCTCAGGACCTGAATGGCTCGCAGCATCAGCCATTAGAGAGGAGAGAGCAGCTGGCTATGAGTTGATAGGAACAAGCGTCCTGCAGCCCTAGCACTGGATACATCTGAGGGTGGAAGATCCAAGGAGGCTTGGATGTCTGCACCATCCTCAGGTATGTGGTCTCTCTGGGAGCCTAGAAACCAACATCCATAGGCCATTATGAACACCCTGGGCAAGTCTTCCCAACCGCTGTGACCTAGTTGCCTTTGCCACCCACAGCTTACATCATTCGGGGGCCTCCAGTCTCTCTCTCAGTGATCTTCCCAAGTACCCTCCTTACTAGATCCCCTGACTCAGAAATGGCCCGTGATGTCCTTTTCACTACTAGACCTACTCAGGACCCACATCCCAGAGGAAGTGCGGAAGATGGAGCCAAAAGTTGGGGAGATAATTGATCGAATGTATTTGCCGGGAGAAAGAAGTGGATGATGTTCTCCCTGGGAAGATGAGATCTAAATGTGGCTGAGTTTTGAGGAGACAAGGTGCTTTGAGAAGACAGTACCATGAGGAAAGCCTTTGCTGAGAAGGGAATAATTGAAGGCAAACATTATTTGATGGTCCTTTTCTCCCTCTCCCAAATCTCTGAAGAGGGAGTAAGTCCCTCCTCTTTCTGGCTTCCACTGGATCAAAAGCTTCTTGGTCATACCTGACCTTCACCCTTCATAAGTAAATCTCAGCATCGTGATACAGGACCAAGGCTGAGCTACCTGCTCCAATCTCCTACTTCTTCCTGCAAAGGAGAAGAGGGTGGAGGGAAAGACAGAGGATTCCTGAGCTCACTCTGCTTCTAGTTCCTAGACTTTGCTGAGTTCATCTCCCTGGGGTCCCTTACTGAACACATTTCCACCACAATTCTTCCTGTGCTAAAGCCAGTCACCCCCTGCTTAAAGCATGCTTTAAAAGTAACTCATTGTTTTCACAATAGAATCCAAATGCATTCTCCTTCCATGAATCCAGTGATCTTGCCCCACCTTCCCAGCAATGCTGGCCACTCCAAATACTGCCTGCTGGGCCCCTGCCACCTGCCTGCTCACAAGCTCCTAAAGAAGCCTCCTGGTGCCCTGTGAGCCAGGTCAAAGTCCCTAACCTGTGTGCAGGGCCAGGGAGAGCCAGGCACAGAGAGGAGGGTGGTCTTGCATTAGGCACTTTGGGCTGCCATAACAAAAACCACTGACTAAGTGACTTAAACAACAGAAATGTGTTATCTCACATGCTGGAGTCTGAAAGTCCAAGAGCCAGGTGTTAGCAGGCCCTGAGGCCTCTGTCCTTGGCTTGCAGGTGGCTGTCTTCTCCTTTTGTCCTCACATGGTCTTCCTTCCCTCTCTGTGTGCCTGGATCCTGATCTCATCTTAAAAGGTCACCAGTCATAGGGAGAAGTGCCTATCATAATGACCTTATTAAGTTTGATTCCTCTTTTGAACACTCCCTTCTGCAAATACAGTCACACTCTGAGGTCCTAGAGGTTAAGGCTTCAAAGTATGAATTATTGGGGGGACACATTTCAGATTTAAAACCAACTCCCCAACACAGTGATAACCTCTAAATCTTCTGCTTTCTAGGAAACCAAGATTAAGACATTATCAATTTTCTCAATAAAACTATGAAACCTCAGAGAACAGGAACCAGCCTCCCCTCTTCATATTCGTATTCTTCAGGCACAAGGCCAGGCATAGAGTCAGCATTAGATAGAAACATCTGGAAGGAGTGAGTGACATAAAGGGCCTTATACCCAAATCACCACTCGGGTATGTCTTCTTTGGTGGTGGACTGATTTCAGTTTGTGAATAACATTTGCCCTTAACCCACTGCAATACAGAATAGAATTTATTAATTTCTAAGACACATCCATGATCTTATTTACTTTACTCTAGCCATTCTCTGAGAAGTAGGGGTCTGAAAGCTAACAGGTATGGAAATTGAGTACAAAGAGCAGGACTTGTCCAAAGACTTTGCCAGCCAAGCTCCTCTCCCAACTCAGGTCTGAAGCAACTTCATCCTGCTGACTTCTGAAGTTTGCTGAGATCCTTTGTTCTCCTCCCAGGTATCAGGCCCTGTGCCAAGTACTCCAGTCCTACAAACTGCCCAACCAGACACCAAAGAGAACCAGAACACTAAGAATGACCTTTGCAGTCTGGACCCTCCAAGGTAGTCACCATGTCAGGGTCCTGAAGCCAACTGCATTCAAAGGTGCTGTGATTCATTGGAGCACATGGAAGACAATGTAGGGCCACTGCACATCCAGACACCAAATCTACCAGGGTGGACGCCCAAACAAATGCTCACATATCATCCTGAAAACGCAGTCACAGACTAACATCATCACCATCCCCCAGCTATGCTACACACACACCCACATGAGCAGCCCCCACAACAGGCGTCCATGTGTACATACGCCCATCTGCACAGACACACCTGGGGACACGTATTTCTCTGAGATCCTTCCAGACCATTTCCACTCCGGAGCCCACTTCCTCTGAGCCCTGCCCTCACTTTTGATCACTTATTAGAGTCAATTGAGTATTTTCTCCCAGGCGTGATATTGGTAATCATTTTCTGTCCCTAAACACCACAACATAGGGACCAGACAATTAAAAGAAAGCAAGCCAAACACTGTGAGACACATGGCTTCCTGGAAAATACTTTCCAAATGAAATGACAAACATGAGCAGTGGTTTTAACATTAATTTGGCACTTATGACATAAAAGATAGAAATGATAAATAGTCAAGGAGATGATAAGATTTTTCAGTCCTTATAATGAAACAGAAGATGGTTAGATCTTAGAGAATATTTCAGTAATGGTGGGGACCTTTTCATTCAGTAAATCACTTATCGATTGGTCTACTGTCTGTGTCTATTTACCTGTCTGTCTGCCTGTCCAGATGGACAGCTGAAGGCATCTACCAGTTTCATACGATAAGGCAGGATCTGGAGAAGCTACATGTTGTTGGACATTTAACAGAAAGTGTATTTCTCCTATTTTTTCTGATTGTAAGAGAAGATCCCTGAAGTTTGGCATTGAGGGGCTGAGTCAGTTAGAGCCAAGGTGAAGGGGCTCCGGTCTTGCCATAACCACTATCAGTAGCAAACGTGGAAGGAAGAGCTGTTGAAGCTTAGTTGAGGTTTACGACACTGGGCACACCTGGCTGAGCTGTTTTTCTTCTCATTAAACACCCCTTTGCTGAGCTCAGACAGGCACCTCGGTGGTCTGGGGACAACGAGTATAATTTGGACTAGGCGTCCCCCTTGTTCCCACGCCATGGAGGAGGGGTCTAGAGTTGCCTTAAAATAACGAAAGCCTCCTAGCCGCTTGCTCAGTGCCCCTCTTGCTTTGGAGGGGTCACTTGGACAGGCTGTGCTTTGAAAATGCAGGGGGCTGTCTGCCCTGGGAAGGTGGGTCCAACCTCCAAGGAGACAAACTAGCTTGCAAGGATTCCCCCCAACCCATACCAGTGAGTTTTCTCCAGGGTCCTCTTAAATCTCAGACTACAAAAAGATGGTGGTGGTCTGACTTCTGTTGCTCATTCAGGACAAACATTTATCACACTGAAGGGCCTGCAAGGCCCTTGTTTTGATCTCTTGTTTACACAGTCCTTTGCTCTGTAGCATTCCAAGGAATCTGTGTCCCAGGCAGCCTCTGGGACCTCCTGGGGCTGGCCTCTCCTCCTTGTGCCTGTTCCTGCCATGTGTGTTTTCGCAGCTTTCACAGCCTCCGCTCACATGACTGGGGCCCTCACTCTGGCTGAGCAGCCAGTGCACTTGCTGGATAGAGGAACTGTGGGTCCCTCACATCTGGGCCCAGCAGGGAACAAGCACTGCTCACCCCAACAAGGTTTCTACTATTCTAAACAATACTCTGGGACGGGTTTTTTCTCCTCTTTTTTTTAAGAAAAGAAAGCACTGAGGGTCATTTTGTCTCCCCAGATGGAGGAACCAGAGTTAGATTGTAAAATGACACTAGCTTGATGTAACTAAACATTAGGTCCTCCACACAGAACTAAATTCTTAGAATGCAGTATCCCAGTAAACGTGTACTTCACGAATGAGGAACTTGGGGACCTCTCAGATCACACTAGGACTAGTGAATGGTGTTACCAGGATTATAGCTTGAGTCTGATTCTGATTCCAGACCTTCCCTCTGAATGACAGTGTACCACTACCTTTCAGACAGTCCTGTCTAGTTCCAGTTGGGTGCAACGTACCTGGCTTCATATCTCGCCTACTCCGTTTAATTTGTTCTGACGAAGGCTTGAGTGGGCTGCAAAATTCTCCATGTGTGGGGCCTCAGAGAACAAATTCAGCCCCAGAAACAGCTGCAGCATCACTTTCCTGTAGCCACAGGGCTTACTGGTCTCCTGTTGTGGGAACATCCAGATTCGCAGACAAGCTCAGTATTTTCTCCCTCAGATGGCGTCGCGCCCTAAGCCCTGTGCTCAGAACCTTCTTCAATCAAAAGCAGATGTGCTATCATTGAATCTGAGCACGGCGTTAGATATGACCTCTACGATCACATCAGTTTCATCCCCGAGGACCCTACCCCAGGCTATTCCGTGAACCCCCCTGCACCTATTCACCCAGACGAGTTTTAAATATCTGGATTACAGACGTTTCTGCTCCGATCCAAAAATGAGGAAATGCTCTTATTCCCTTAAGAACCTGATCACTTACCATCTTCAACCTGATTCCTAAGTCTCTTTGAACTCCAATATCCCCTCCACACCATGGGAGTCTATGTGTTTAGGAACATCATTAAAAGCTGAATGCTGGTGGAGTTCAAAACAGACTCATTTTTTCCTTTTCTTTTGTTCTTTTTTTTGGCGGGGGCAAGTGTTGTCCAGAGAACTGAATCCAGAGCCTTGTGAATGCTCAGTACATGTTCTACCCCTGAGCCACACCGCCACTTCCACCCCTCCTTTTGAGCATGAGTTCTTTAAGGCAGGGAGACATACTTGTTCCTGAAAAACATAATGAAGCCTTATTAATTTACTTATCATCTCATCCTTAATTCAGCATCTACTATGTACTCATTAAAGCTACCACTGGCTGAAGAGGGTGGTACAAATATACAAATACATTTTTCAAATCCTGTGCAGGACCTTACAGAGCACATGAGAGATACAGAGCTCACCATCCTTAGCACTGATGTGACACAAAGCCCCAGTGTGATGAGCTACTACAAAGGTTAAGAGAACTTTCATGGAGAAATTGGCCTTTGACAGTGCACCTGAGGATGAGTGAGAAAATCACCCATGCATGAAGATGTTTGTGTTTTCAACCCCATAATCAAGCTCAGCACACAGTGGGTGAGCAATGGAGAGCATTCTGCCATCGGCAGGGATTAGAAGAGGCAACTGGATTGGGTGCTGGTGCTGGGGGAGATGATGGGACAGCTGAGTGGCAGCCAGGCTGTGGAGTGTCTTATGATCCAGGGAGCTGGATGTTTCTCCACCTGTTGTCAAACAGGTGCCCCAGTGGAGCTGTCCAGAATATGAAAGCCATGGGAAGAAATGACCATGCTGCCTTGGCAGCAATGTATATCCCAAGCTTCTTTTCTCAGCCAAATGCATGAAGAAAGACTCCATTCTAGGCCCGTCATTCCATCTGGCCACTTCCTGTGCCTCTCCTGAAGCCAGGTGAAATGTAGCCTTCCCCAACTCTCTGTCCTTTCCCTTCTGCCCTTCACACTGGTGATCTGTATTCTCTGTACCTGTGCCAACACCGGGTATGCATTTCTACCACAGAATTTAATCCATCTCTCATGATTGTGTGTACCCACCTGTCACAACATGCAGTCTCAGAGGTATACCCAAGTTCAGAATCACTTTCTGAGTGCACAGAAACATACAACAAATGTTTGTGTATGGACAAACGATGAGGAGGTAGGAGGATGAGGAGTATGCCATATTCTGTTTCCAAAGAGGTCTAAAGGCCATAAACATGAAAAACTGCTAGAGTCCCAGGAAAGCTAACTGCTAAGACAAGAAAAGACCATTAATGGGGCTCCGGCCCTTCCGAGAGGCCAGTATAGATAGTCCCTGAAGGTACATCTGACTTCTTTTCCCACATCAAAGACAAACTTCAGAACTTAAATCTTTGCTGGAATTAATGCCTGGAGACTGAGCCTCATGGTCTCAGTGGCCACTACAGGCAGCAAATGTCCAGTAAACTTTTCTGTAGTCAAGGCATTGGGCTGGTAAGCAGGAAGGGTTCACATTAAGCAGGCCCAGGTGATTTGAAGTTTTCAAGGTCCCTAGTAGGATCAATCAAGTCCTAGGAAGCATCAAAGAGGGAGATCTTGAGAGAAAGAGCTGGATCCTAACTACGGTGGAATGAGCTTGACTATTTCCAAATCATTTCCTCCTATACCATGATGTTATTGTTTAGCTGGAAAATGACTCTGTAAATTTGAGAGAATGAATCTCACATCGAGATAGCGTTACTGATAAATACAAATTGAAAAGAATGTGGTGTTCCCATGGAAACATTCACTAACCCAAACTCCTAAACCAGGGTTTCCCAGTCTCTGCACCACTCACATTTTGATGATTCTTTGCTGTAGAGGGCCATCCTAAACCTTGCACAGGGCTTAGCAGCATTCCTGGTCTCTACTCACTAGCTGCCGATAGTACACCTTCTACCCCAGGTTTTTACAACCAAAACAGGCATTACCAAAAGTCCCTAGGGAGGAATCACTTGACTTTTGTTTGAAAACCACTATCTAACCCCAGTCACCTGTCATCTCTCCCTTTCCAGATGCCACTAGTGCTCTTCTGAGGTCCCCTGCACACTCTCATCTACCTCTTACCCTAGCTCAGATACCCAGCATGACAGGTCGCCCACATGCCCATGTGGAACTGTAATCTCTAGAGGGCCTCCCCACTCAGCTATGACAGCCAGGTGGCCCTGTTCTCACTCAGCTTTCAGTTCCTGTGGAAAACATCCATGTGCATTCCAAAGTCACTACCTTACTCAACATTTGCCCCCCACCAACCATTGCTCGTTCCCTTGGGTGCAACACACATACCTCCTTCATCAACTCTACTTGTTCTGCCTTGTAAACACACACACACACACACACACAAGGTCCTACTTTCTTTCATATACAGAAAAGCAATTAGAAAGATCTGGTTAAATGTATCAAATTATGCCCAAGGTCCAAAAGGCTCAAGGGAAGAAAGGAACCCAATGTGCTGTCCCCAGATCTGATGGTTCTCTGCAATGGCTTCTCTGAGTGAGCTAACTGGAAAGAACAATCCTGGGCAGTCCTTCCGTACAGAATGGAGACTATAAACTCGGTCTGCTATTTTGGAGCAAATACACATTTATTGGACGCCTAGACTTGTAAACCAAGATGTTTCTATGCTAAAATATCAAAGGAAATACTCAGTAGGAGTCTATGTATTTTCACAAAGATGTCTGGCAAAGCCTCCAGTCGCATACATCATTCATTTGCTCTATCAAGCCTTGCAAACAAGAGGAGCAATGTCTCCCTGTCATACTTCTAACATTGCAATGGGACAAAGAAACTGAAAAGCCCTCAGTGTATTTGCCAAGGACAGAGATGTATTTCAAAGATCTTAAGGAGCTGTGGAGAGAACACTCAATAACCCTTAAACCTTCCACGCAGTGTAGGCTAAATTCCACTGTGCCTTACAAATGAGTCACTGCTGGCTGCTTACTCAGCAGAAATGGTCTCAGCACCATGAGCTCCAGAGATAACAAAGTATGTATCATCTATTTTAAAAATTCCCACTCTCTCCCATTCTCCAGGTGGACAGCTACCAGGAGCTGCAGCCCCCTTCTGCAAAGCTGAGGCTGCTTCTAGAAGGTCCAATGTGTCTGAATGTGGCTACCATCAAGGCAAAAGTATCCCACACTCAAAGGA
>PVKS010026532.1:0-28545 GCA_004027875.1 Aplodontia rufa | reverse complement strand
TAAAAAATTGGTGTTCTCTCTCTCTCTCTCTCTCACTGTCCCTCTTTAAAAACAGAAAAAAAAAAAGATGACATAAAATTTTCTTAGAACACCCAACCCCTTCAGATCACCTGACACAATTTGTGCTGTTATGCTTGCTTACCGATTCATAGACTATTGTTGGAAAGAACACATTCATATCTTTAAAAGATTTTTGAGAAACTTGGACTTCAAAATTGATGTAAGTTATACATTTAACTGAAGAAAATGAAAACAGTTTCCTATACCTCTCATTGAACAGATGAAGAACGGAGGTTAAGAAAGTAGAGGAACTTCCCCATGCTTCCACAGGCCATTAGTAGCAGGCCTAAAACTGGACCTCTCTGCTCTGAACTACAAGTCCAGCAATCATTTTACATGGCCTTCCTGTCCTTGGGCAAGAACTTTTGCAAGGAGCATATATTAGTCAGCTTTTCACTACTGTGACCAAAATATCTAATCAAGAACAACTCGGGAGGAAAAGTGTAAGTTTTCAGTTTTCATCTATGGATGGCCAACTCCATCGTTCTGGGCCTGAGGTGAGCAGAACATTATGGTGGAAGGGTGTGGCATAGGAAAACTGCACAGCACAGTGAGAGAGAAATGGAGGATTCAGGACAAAATGAAAAACCCAAGGCACATCCCCAGTGACCCGCCTCCTCCAGCCACTCACTATCTGCCAATAGTTACCACCCAATACAGTAGTCCTTTCAAATAATTATTGCATAAGTGGATTGATACACTGATTATGTTATAGCTCTCCTAATCTAACCATCTGACCTCTGAACATTCCTGCATCATCTAACATGAGCTTTAGGAGGACACCTCACATCCAAACCATAACAGAGCATAAATAGATCTGAGTTATTCATGTAAAATATAAAATAAAAACACAAAAGTTTGACTCAGGAGTTTTACTTCCTCAATTGTGACACTATCAAGTTCTCATAGTTATTGTAACATTCCATTATATAACAATCAACTCACAATTTGAAACCTAAAAGCTAATTTGACTATTCAGAAAGTTCTCAAAATTTATTATCATTTTATATTTTGTGGTTGGTATATCTACTTCCATAGAACTTGCCAGGTTTAATGCTAGTTAACTGGTAAATAATTTATAAATACCTATTATCTAACTTACATGGTGTTTAGTTCACAAGTCCAAAAATATGAAATCAAATAATTTCAATACATAAAGGTAAATAAACAAGTGATCTGGAACTTATCATTACATGTTTATATGTATGTTTAATCATCTTGTTTAAATTATTCCCATGCTACTAGAGATGATTTCAAAATTTTTTTTCTGACAGAAAGAAATATGAAACATATTCTCCCATGCAATAATGATTTCTAAAGGTTGTTTCTAAAAGAACAGATGTTTGTTTTAGATTCTGTGAGCATATTCTCAAATGATTTTTTTTCCATTTTAGGAGATTGCATTTTGTATATTTCTTTTTAGTGAGTTTCTAAAGTAAGCATATTTTACAGAGCAATGAGAAAAAAATCTAATTTCTCTCTTGCATGAATTATCTGAGCTAATAATTTAACTAGAAGGAATAGAATATTTTCATTAGACCTCCTTTCAACACAAGCCTTGTTAGCTTACTGAGTCATGACGAGTAATCCTTTATATGTCGGGGTACACTATTCTTCCTGATGAGCTAACAAATTAAAATATAATGTGAAATGATGACACTGGGAACACTGAGGAATAGCCACTGGTGTGGGAAGAAATCCATAACTAAACCAAGATGTACATTTTAATTATAATGTTATCAAACTGATAATGTGGAATAAAATATAGTTGGAGAAATCCAAAAACACTAATAAGGAGAACAAGAAAAATGTCATAACCTTTGGTGTGTATTCTATCTTCTGCTGCAGAGCCTCCTCTCTCCAAGCCTTATTTCTTTATATCTTGCCAAGGATTAAAGTGCAATCAAGTGATTTTCACCATTTTCATCTCGAGCTAAGGTAATTATTGGTCTATTTTTTCTCTATTTCTTCTTCTATTTTGTTATTTAACATTGTTTGCTCAAGAGTAAAATGAACCAAAGCACTTATCAACTCAGTGCATACACAAGTGATGCTTAAGGCAACTAAGACTGAAGCCATAGGTTAGTTGTAAATCCACTAGTGATTATAAATATTGGGGAAAAATACTCTTGGTGAATCTGTGATAAAGCTGAACAATAAATGTAGAAGTCACAAGACAATGTAATTTGCATTATTATACCATCAAATAGATTCACAGAAAGCTAAAATGTGCAAAGTTCCCTATAAGACGACGACAGACATATATTGCTATCCATGCACCTCAAGGAAGAATTTATTATTCTTTAATACATAATACATTTTAAGGGTCACATTCTAAGAACAGTTTATCAGAGGAGGAAGCTAACATATCTGGAAATTATTATTTTCAACTGTGAAGCTTTGATATATCATGGAAATATTTATAATTTACAGAATATAATGTAGGAAAAATAGTATATATTAGAAGAGAAATTTGGTAGCATAATTTTAATTTAGCCTTGCAATACTTAAGTTTATTTAGTGTCAATAATCTTTCAAACACAGTAATGGAAAAATTTCATTTTTTAAAATTCTTTTAGTTCTCATCTTTCATTTAGGAATTACTAATTACTTCACTATATGCTTTGCTTCTGTTTAGCAAATTTCCTTCCAAATTTATGATAAACTTTCATAAAGGATCTCTGAACTCAGACCCATTAAACTATCATGACATAACTTATTTCAAGAATTTTAATTAAGAGCTCAATAACCTAGCAGACCATACCAACTCATTCAAAGCAATTACTAAGTATTGGGACATTCATTAATAGAGCTACGCTAGCTTAAAATCTGAACAAAATTTCAATGTCATTGTATTGTCCATGTATGTTATTAGCATTTAAAGACTATATATGTCTGTTATCTTTTCTAAGTTTTATTGACAGTTTCTTTATGGTTGGGGCAGGGTACAGAATAGGCAGAGTTCAGATGAATATAGCTGCAATTACAAACATAAACTAGTGAAAAACACATTTTGGAGCAGGAACTCCAGTCCAGCCTCATTAGGGTGTCTATTAGATGGTGCCAGAAATTTCCTATAAGTTAGAACAAAAATTGGAAATAGAAGGCCCTGGATTCAATCCCTGGCACTGAAAAAAAGAGAGAGTGAAAAATAGCATGCTTCTGCTCAATAATGATAGTAAATAACACTTGAAGTTAAAAAAACTTGTTTTATAGTAATAAAAATATAAAAAGAATAAGAGAAATAACAAAAATCACCATAGTAGAAATCAGATAGTACATGTAACAAGAAAATTTTACCAATGCATGCTAAAATCTGGTGAAGCAAGAAATTTGATTAATCTCAACTTATCTCTACAAATATATTTAACAGTTACAAAGGAAAAGAGTAGTAAATTTAGAATGGAAGGACTCCATGCATGCTATCATAATTAAGAACATCTTCACAGATGAAATATATCAGTATCCTGTACCCTCAGTATGATGCACTGAGAATGACACCATGGTATACTTGAGGTATTCTTGCTGAAAATGCATAGTCTGAATCTAATGCAAAACCATTACATAACCCAAAATGAGAAGCATTCTACAGATTAAATAAGTACTCCTCAAATATTTCAAGGTCCTTAAAGTTAACAAAAGATTTTGTTACGTGCTACAAACTATAGAAACTAAGGAAACACAAAATGAATATGATCTGGTATAGTTTTTTGTTGTTGTTTTTTTGTTTTGTTTGCTTGGTTTTTCAGGGTCGAACCAAACTCAGGGTCCTGCATGTGCTAGGCAAGAGTTCTGCAACAGAGGTAAATCCCCAATGTCTGGAGTAGCAGTTTTGGTCTTGGAACAAGAGAAAGACATTTATGGAAAAGATAGTAGGATTTCAATAAGTTTTGTAGATTATTTAATCTAGTGCCATTGTTCCTTATTTAATTGTACCAAGAACTTTTATTGTGGCTAGATCAGCTGTTTACATTAGAACAAGCTGGATCACAGGTATGTATAAACTCTGTAACTTTTAAAAGAACTTTTCTGTTAGTTAATGATTATTCAAAATATTTTAAAGTCATTATAGCAAAACCTAAAGTAGATAATGATATAAATGAAAGCAGAATATTCTAAAAGCTTCTGTGTAACCACCCACACCTTTCCATTGTCACCATTATACTAATACTATAAGTGTTCACTATGCTAATTATTTTCTCCTGCAAGTAATCTGATAAGAATGTACTACTTCCCTAAATTGTATTATCAATAATATGAAACTCATTACTTAAGGCTGTTTTCTATTAGCATATTTATCATTCTTTTTTTAAAAAGATAGAGGGACAGGGAGAGAGAGAATCAATTTTTTATTCAGCTTCATGTGGCTTTTTTGCTCAGATACTTCACTGTGTACGTGGTGCTGGGGTTCAAACCCGCATTCCCAAGCATGCTAGGCAAGCGCCAAAACCGCTCCAGCCCCATATATATATCATTCTTAAAAGTTTATCTATTAAAGTATTTCATTAAATTAGAGACATGTATTTATTGATTGCCATTACATACCAAGTAACTAAGACGACACAGGATGAGTACAATGTTGCTATCTGCACAGAATAGTAAAATCCAGAAAAATAGCTTTTGTAATTTATGTCTTACACATCTACCTAAACTATTTTTGAGTTAAAATTATTTTGAGGAATATTAATACATTTGCGTACATTTCATGGTTATATTCACAAGTGAACATTTTATTAGTGCTATTAAAGCTCAAGGACCTGATCAAGAACTGTGTCATCATTGCATGTGTTTATGATAGCACAAAATCACATAGGAAGAAGCATTAGAAGAAATGATTGCATCAGAAATGTCTGTTATGAACTTTAAACCAAGGAAATAGCATGTGAGAAATTCCATAGAATGTTGCAGGCAGAGAAGCAAAGTAAGTAGAGATTCCCTGGCTGATGAAAGCAAAACGACAGGCATTTTAAAATCACTTGTAGTCGGGTGAAAGTCCCACAGACTCCTAATGCTAATTTTATTAACTTTGTTAGGTTGATTCCAGGGAGCTAAGTGAGGCATCAGGCCAGTCTCAGCCCACCTGCCCATTCCTCAGGGGAACCTGACCAGAATTTGGGATACTCCTTCTGCTCCTATTTGCCAAGTGATGATTGAAGGTCAATGGGAAATGCTAATTCCTCTTTTGACCCCAAAACCCCATTGGTCTCTTCTCCCTCCCCTCTCATAGCTCCTCCTCTTGATTCTTTCCCTTTCCTTCCTTCTCCTTCTACAGGAGGTCTTTCCACACACTCCAATCTTTCCTCTCCTGTCAGTGCCCCCTGTCAGTGCCCATACTTCATCCCGTCAGACCCTCCCACCACCCAACCCGGAACTCCTTTGTCCTCTCTGGGAGGTGGCTGATACAGGGGTATTGTGTACATCCACATCCCATTTTCACTTCAGGACCTTTCCCAGATTGAAAGATGTCTGAGATCTTTCTCTGCTGACTCTTCTACCTCACCTGGTACGATGTTTACCAATAGGTGTAGCGACACTTCCACCAAACAAGCCCAATTGGATCTCATAGCAGGCATGAAGACAGTCTCCAATAAAGTAGTTAACTTTGATAAACTGAGGGAAATTACTCAGGATCCAGGTGAGAATCCAGCCATATTTCTTAACCATCTTACAGAGGCCCTTCCAAAGTATACTAAACTGAATCCTGAATCTCCCTCCGTGGCTACTTTGTTAGCAACCCATTTTATTTCTCAATCGGCCTCTGATAGTAGAAAAAAGCTCAAATGAGATGAAGGCCCTCAGACTCCTCTCTGAGATCTGGTAAAAATGTCCTTTAAAGTCTATAATGTCTGAGAAGAATTGGCTGAACTGGCCAGACAGGCTCATTTACAGAAGAAGGTAACACTCCAAACCCAAGCCCTGGTAGTTGCCTGGTGGCCATGGCTCCAGCAAGAGCTCTAAGGAAGGACCAGCAATCCTCTCTGCCAGGGGCTTGCTTCAAGTGTGGACGCGAAGGTCACTGGGCCCGTCAGTGCCCAAACCCATGGCCCCCTTCCAAGCCGTGTCCTACCTACAAATAAGCAGGGCACTGGAAGAGTGACTGCCCCATGGCTGACCCCTCCCCACCGCCTCTACACAGGGGTGTGACCAGCCAAGTGGTCCCTTCCCTTGAGCTGTTGGGATTCGCAGAAGACTGAGGGATCCTGGACTCAAGGACCTCTATCACCCTTGCGGAGCCCAGGGTAGCGCTCCAGGTAGCAGGTAAGTCCATAAATTTTCTTGTAGACGTGGAGGGCTATCTATTCTGTTTTGCCTGACCATTCTCAGCCTTTGTTTCCTTCCCAGATTTTGGTTTTGGGAATTGATGGGAAACCCACCTTCCCAAACAGAACAGCTAAGCTGGTCTGTTCCCTGGAGGGATACCCTTTTACACGTTTTTTCCTGGTCATTTCCTCCTGTCCAGTTCCCCTCATAGACAGAGATGTTCTCCAACTCCTAGGGGCCTCCCTACAACTCCTTCCCAGGAATACTACTACTCATCTTCTCCTACCTCTCTTTCTTACATTCTCTAGTATCCTCACATCACCTACTTTACCGCTACCCCCAGACCTGGTCGACCCTCCTTTCTAGGATACCTCCAAGCCAATCACAGCCTCTCACCACAAGCCAGTCCTTATCCCACTGAAACCTGCAACTAAATTTCCTCCACTTCCCCAGTTTCCTATCTCCTCTACCCACAGGGAAGGACTTAAACCCATCATAGACTCCTTGCTTACTCAGGGACTTCTTATCCCGGCTAATTCCTCCTGTAACACCTCCATATGGCTGGTATGCAAGCCCTCAGGGACTTATCATTTGGTCCAGGATCTCATTTAATTAAGGAAGCAGTTGTTTCCACCCATCCAGTGGTTCCTAACCCTTACACTCTTCTTTCTCACATCCGTCCTTCTACTGCTCACTTCACAGTTTTAGATCTTAAGGATGTGTTTTTTATAGTTCTCTCTACCTTGACTCCTATTACCTTTTTGCCTTCACATGAGAGGATCCTATACCCTCTAGGTCTCAACAGCTGACATGGACAGTTTTACCCCAAGGATTTTGGGATAGCCACCACCTCTTTGGGCAATCCTTGGCTCAGGATCTGGGTACCTGTGACTTGGGAGATAGTATTCTCCTACAATATGTGGATGACCTTCTTTTATGTAGTTCATCCCTCAAAATATGCCAAGCTAACACTGCTCACCTCCTTAACTTCTTGGGATCTTGGGGCTATCCCCAGCCAAAGTCCAGCTTACTATCTCCTCAGTTACTTATTTAAACATACTCCTTACTCCTATCTCTAAAAGCCTCACAACAGATACAAACCATACCCTCCATGACCTACAGCCACCAGAAACAGCAAATTATATCCTTACCTTCCTGGGCTTGACTGGCTTTTTCAGACATTGGGTCCCCAACTTTGCATTCCTGCCACACCTTTATATCAGGCAGCAAAGGAGACCCCTTATAGGCCCCTCACCTCCTCCAATATGCTAGCCAACTCTCTCTCTCCCTAACTGTCCTTTCCACCTTTTCACAGATGAAAGACAGGGTGTTGTCACTGGCCTCCTCGCTCAAACAACCAGAGCTTCCTATAGACCAGTGGCATAACTTTCCAAGCAACTCGATTCTACATTCCGTGGATGGCTACCATGCCTCTGGGCATTGGCAGCAGCAGCTGAACTAAGGAAACCCTAAAACTCACCTTACTCCAACCAATCAGCATATTCTCCACTCATCGACTCCAGGACCTCTTAAGCCATAAATCCCTTTGTCCCCTGAGCCCATCACAGATTCAAAACTTTCACCTCCTTTTCATAGAAAATCCCACCATCACTCTCTGCTCTTCTCCTCTCAACCCTGCTACACTTCTCCCCTTGTCCCACCTCCCTCAACTGTCAGCCATTCTTGTTCACAGGTGCTGGAGGCTCTGCATTCACCCCCTGAGGACCTTTTTGATTACCCACTCCTCTCACCTGTCCTAACCATTTTTGTAGATGGCAGTTCTGTATTAGGTCCTGATGGATGCCTCCCAAAAAGCTGAACTCTTCGCTCTCATTAGGGCCCTCACTCTCTCCAAAGGTAAACAGATTAACTTTACACAGATTCTAAATATGCCTTCTTAATTGCTTATTCACATTTGACTATTTGGAAGGAACATGGGTTTTTAACCACAAAGGGGTCACCAGTGGTCGATGCCTCCCTAATTTCCAAACTCTTGGAGGCACTTCAGCTGCCATCCTAAGTTGCCATTATGTACTGTTGAGGATATCGAAAATCCTCAAACGCTATAGCCATGGGTAACAGTAAAGCAGACTCTATAACACAGGGGCTGTCAACAATGCTCTCAATAACCTCCAAGTTATTCCTATCTACTGCAATTAAACCTAAATATTCTCTGCAGGAACACAAAGACCTGACAACTCAGGGTGGCCATTTTGTGGATGATGGCTGGATTTTCCTGGGGGACCAGATTCCCCTTTCCAAACAGCAAGCTTATAACTTGCTGATGGACATTCACAATGCTCTTCATTTTGGCCCCAAGATTCTTCTGCAATTTCTCCAACCCTTCTTTTATCTCCCAGGAATGGGAAGTCTTATTCATCAGGTTCACTCACTTGCCTGGTCTGCTCCACCATTTCCCTACAAGGGGAGCATCAAACCCAAGCTCCCAAAACATTAGATGAGGGGCCATCAGCCAGCAGAAGACTGGCTGATTGAGTTCACCCATATGCCAAGATACAAAAAGCTTCATTACCTACTTACTTTGGTTGATACTTTTTCAGGCTGGATAGAGGACTTCCCCACCTCTAGGGAGACTGCAGACACCGTTACCTCCATTCCCATTGAACAGATCATTCCCAGATTCGGACTTCCTGTGTCCATCCACTCAGGCAACAGTCCAACTTTCACCTTTCAGGTTGTTCAACTAGTCTCCAAAGGCCTCAACATCACCTGGAGGCTCACATCCCTTATAGACCCCAATCCTCGGGTAAGGTTGAAAGGGCTAATGGCATTCTCAAGGATCATCTTACTAAACTGACTACTGAACTCAAGCTCTCCTGGCCTAATCTCCTTCCACTGGCCGAATTCAGGTATCCCCTAGGGCCCCCTCAGGCCTCAACCCTTTTGTTCTACTCTATGGGCATCCTTTCCTAATCAACCAAAATTTTTCTGTCATCTCTCCTCCTCTGGCATTCTATTTACCATATCTCACACTCTTACACAAACTCCAGGAACATGCAGACCACTGTCTCCCTGCGTCATCTACCACCTCATCTCCAGCCAGATCACAACCAGAGTCAGCTGCTCTCTTACCAGGTGACACGGTTTTGCTTCAGGAACTGCATCCTTAATTGCTTCAACTTTGTTGGATTGGACCCCATACAGTTATACTTACTACCCCAACAGTGGCCAAACTCTTGGGCCACTCCCCTTGGTATCATATCTCCTGCCTTAAAAAGGTACCCTTCCCAGATGCCAAGTTCTGGACTTCTACCATGTTGGGGCCCACCAAACTCAAGATCTCTTGCTTACCTCCTAATCCTCCTGCTGCTCATTAACTTCTCTCAAATCTGTATCACAAGTTGGTCGGAAACCGCAGGAGCAATTTCGTTGGAGTAACATACAACCAAATGCCCTTACAGCTGCCTCCCTACCGACAAACCAACTCCTGAACCTCCCCCTCGCCCACAGTGCCCCATAAACAGCAGGAACTAGTGAGATGGAAATCGATGTCCTATATTGCCAAAAAGGTCAGGATGTTAGGTTGATTCCAAGCGGCTGGGTGAGGCATCAGGCAGCCTACTGTGCACATGGAAGGAACTAATCAGATGCTGGAAAACAAGCCCCAGTGGCGTCTCATAATCTTCCGAAGATTGATGGGAGTTACCAGCCAATCTCTGAAGGACCTCCTCTGCCCACCCCAGATATAGTCAAGGCCCAGTGTGTCATTAGAGGGGTGGTTTCAAATCCCCTACTTGCCCTCACTCTCATGGCCTGGTGAAATTGCCCGAGAGCTCTTGATCCCAATAAAAGCTTTGCTTAGCTGCATTTGGGCCTGACCTTATTCTTACAAACATCAATTCTAAATTACAAAAAAAAAATCATTTTATATTTGTCCTTGCTTAACTAAAATAGATTATTTTATAGGATTTTTCTTTTATTTTAAAATATACTGTTTGTGTTATTTGTGGACACTCAGCAGTATGATGGTTGGTGGTAGAGAGGGCAAACTCACCAAGCTCAAAATGCTTATCTGTTAGATTCGAGATCAATGTCCAATTTCCTTATGCTCTATGGGATTGACTGTCACTGTAGCTTGCAAGAAGTTGAACCTAGTATGTTGTGTCTCTTCTTCATTATGGGTAAATGACTAAGATTGGTGGCATGAATAAATATTAAGATTTAGAAGTTAGCATATCAACTCTGTATAAAACAGTCAAATCCTTTATGGTCCAAACTTTAATTTTTGCCACAGTTTACTTCACATTTTCTTTCCTAAATATATTATTTTCATTAAGGACAGAGAGTGTTACGGAAGATTCATGAGAAAAAGAAAAGATTAGAGAAGGAGACTGAAAAAAACACCAGGTAAAAGAGATTTAGGACACCTAATGAAGGCGGATAAGAGAAAAAAAGGATAAAAGAAGGCTCAAGACCTGGTAAAGAGCAAAGACTTACAGAATATTTCAAAAAAAGTAGGAAAATTTCAACAATGTGTATCACTTTTAAAATTAGCAGAGATTTATAATATAAAGTACAAATAAGCCATGAAATTATAATATTTCTAAAATGCCTTTAATTACTTTTATTATTTTAGATACATTATAATGCATAGAAGAATAAAACCTAGCAATGTTTTCTGGAACCCAAGGTCTTGCACAGGTAAACAAACTCACCACCACTGAGCTACATCATCAGCCAACCCCTTTTTTAAATTTTTTATTTTATTTGTTTATTTTTAGATAAGGTCTCATTAAGTTGTGTAGGTTGGCCTTGAACCTCTGATCTTCTTGTCTTAGACTCCATAGCAGTAGCAATCATAGCTACCACGCTCAGTTCCTGGTCATGCTTCTTAGCATAAAAGATTGCAGTTAGAAAAGTTGTAATGGAGTAATTCTGATTTAAGAATATATGCATACCATTGTTATTTTATATGCATTTTGATTGTACAATAACTAAATTTCTTAATAAAAAGTGAAAAAAATTGTAACATAGCTCTTTTACTAAGAGGTAGTAACAGATATTTTAATTCCATAGAGAATATGAAATATTAATCTGTTACATCAGAAAAAAACATGTTAAAGGGGGAGAGGTACAATAAAGGGGCAAAGACCATTGAGCAAGCTCTACCTGGTTTATAATGTTATCAATGGTGTGATGACTAATTCTGCCATGTTTTAAATATTTTTTCCATCTGAAGCTGATGTCAACTATTTGTTCATAGTAGCTCAATTTACAATAGCTAAATTATGGCATCAACCCAGATGCCCTTTACTACTGAAAGAATGGATTCAAAAGCTGTGGTGCGTGTATGTGTGTGCGTGTGTGTGTGTGTATGGTGTATATATATATATACACATACATGTGTGCATGTATATATATACACACATGCATACCATAGAGTTCCATTTAGTTATTAGAAACAACAATGTTATGGCCTTTGAAGGTAAATGGATAGCAATGGAAGAAATTTTGCTGAGCAAACTTAGCCATACCCAGAGAATCAAGGGTCAAATATTTTTCCTCATTTGTGCAGGATAGAGCAAAACCAGGCTTGGGTGAAAAATCAGGCTCACATACTAGACTCACATAAGTTGAAGCAACACAAAATCTAGGGGAATTATAGATACCTGGGGTGGAGGGAGTGGGAAGAAGTGTGAGGGAGAGGATAGGGAGGAATATTAGGGAAGAGAAGGATCTAGGGTGGCAATCAACAGTACATTTTACTTTTCAGTCTCCCAAAAAGCCTAACAATAAATATGCAATCATTTAATTCTGGAAAATGCACAATTTTATATATAGAAAGAGAGACATTTATATCTGTTATAGGGAGGAAATGTAGAAGAGTCAAGAGACTTGGGGGTGGGTGATGTGGAAGTGATTCTGGATTAGGGTCAAGGGCATATCATATTGCTACTACGTATGCATTTATGATTGTACAACAACACAAATCCTCATTAAAAATATTGAATGAAGTGTTTAAACAACTATTTAACTCTTCTTTCTTATTAGTCATCTGGAATCAAAATTAGATCTGAAGTAGAAATACTAGAAGAGCCCTCTAATCGTGGTTATGGCTTTTACTAAAAAATCTGCAGTGATTCTCTAATGCTTTCATAAATTGATTCAAATTCCTTAGCAGAATTTATTTCCATCTTCCATTACCTAGAATAGAGCTGACACAAAAAAGGTGCCTAATAAATATTTTCTGGATGGATGGATGGAAAGATGCATAGCTTTCTTAACTTATATTTAGCATTTAATATAGGCTACTTCGTGTTGTTTATATTTTATGGCTATCTATATTCTTTCTAAAAAATTAATTACATATCAAAACTTTTCAGGAACCAGGGTACCTATTGCCAGTATAAAAAGCTCTTACACAAAACCAAAATAAGATTCCAAGTAGATTGACTCAGTCTGTAGACAAGTTTCCACATTATAGTACCACCCAAGAGGTTTTGTGCGTATTCAACCAAGTGGAGGGGATGTATTGAACATCATAAGAGTTTATAAAGCAAAACATAGCCAAATAAATTGTCTGATCCAAAATACTTTATCCTGCACTGTTTTTCTCTATTCACAAGGCCAAGACCCTTAACTGAGGGTAAAATAATCAACAATTAGCTTAGCAATTAAAATCTTTTAATTCAAGTTAGAACATATCACAGATGGGAATCAAATCTAAGGTGAACAATCCATCCTGGCTGCTGAAATCTCTTACAATACAAATTCCCTGGATGAACTCCAATTCTCTTCTTACCTTGAAACACACAGGTTGATCACATGAGTGGGTATTTATTCTATTTTTTTAATCTGTGGAACAACTAAAGGAATACAAGCAATTTCTCAGCGTCAAAGGATTAAAGATTGTCTGAGCTGGCCAGGGCCTATTTCTGATATGTTTCCAAATTTTTATTTAATTTTTAAAATTTTAAATAGATGAGAGAGAAAGAGAGAATCATTTTTTCCATCACTTTTTTTGTTTTTCTGACAGTTACGTATGTGGTCCTGGGGTTTGAGCATGTCAAGTTCTCTAACCACTGAGAAACAGTCCCAGCCCAATTTTTCTCTATTTTTTTTTAAGAGAGAGAGAGGAAGAGTGAAAGAAAAAGAAAGAATCAATTTTATTTAGTTTTTCATGTGGCTTTTGTTGCTCTGACACTTCATTGTGTAACACTTCATGGTGCTAGAGTTCAAACCTGCATCCTTGTGCATGCCAGGCAAGTGCCTAACCACTGAGCCACGGGTCCAGTGCCTTTCTCTAATTTTAAAGTAGTGGCAGGGATACCTGGCTTGGGATCTTCACTGTATTTCTGTCCTTAGACTCCATTTACCCAAGTATCAACTTCTTTAGTTTTAAAGTGACTGTTTTTGTGACCTAATAGAAGGGCATCATTGAAAAATGATGAAAATAATACAGTTAAGGCTTTTCATAACATATTTATCATTATCATCACCTAGCTTGCTTCCTGCTTCCAAAACCCATCTTTCCTGGGATCTCTAAGAATGACACCTGTATACCATTGCAACAGCTGGTTTGCTCTGTTCTTCATTGTTTCATTGTCTCCCAGAAATCTTAAAACCAAACTAAGGCTTTGCTGCCCACTGCAGGAAAAGAGAAGAATGAGTCAGCTTCCTTCTGCATGAATTCTTTGAGGCTTTCTCTTATGTTTTGTTCTTTATTCTGCTATTTATTACTTGAAAATACTCATTTATCAATATTTTCATCCTAAACTAGTGAATTCACACTAGTTTAATATGTATAAATGTGGAGTTTGGTTATTATATCCTTGATACCAAACTAAGAAAAATAACAAGGAATTAAAAATGCATATTTATTATTTGTTGTCAATTATGATGACCACATAGACATTCACACAAAATATTTATCCATCTACTTTTGTTTTTACATTTTCTGCTATTTTCATGCTATAATTGTTTAATGTGTATTTTTGAAACTTTAATGTGTTTCAATTTTGTGTACAATGATACCAAATATCATAGTAGGCAATAAAGCAATGGGAGAAGAAATAACTCAATGAGCAGATCTATACTAATGTGCTGGCACATGTGGAAACCCACACCCATTATGCACGGAAACTAGTTCAGTTTGAACAGATTCTCCTCTGTTCATAAAAGATAGGATTTTTGTACAGATCATGAATTTACGAAATGAACAAAAAATGGAATAGATATTTTGGGTATTAGCAGTTCATAGGAAAATTTATTGGAGGGTTTTCCTCAAATTTTCTACTATAAAAATATTACAGCTTCTCAGTCACTATGGACAGTATTTTCTTCAACTTTCATTTTATTATGTTGCATATTGCCATAAACATGTGGATTCTCAATTGAGGTTTAAAAGCTCTATTTTTTTTTTTTTGGTTATAAAAAGATACAGTTAATTGTGCTCGTTATGATGGGATTACACCTTTAAAAATGAAGAGGGCATCCTGGAGCTCTTTCTAAGCTGCACATATTTGTTCTATAAGAGATTCATAAGATCATAGAATCATAGCTTTTTGTGTTTTTTTAAAGCTGAAATGGACTTTAAAGATGATAAATGTAAGGAGTTTGTTTTGAACTGGTGCAATTACAATAATGACCTTTAATTCTTTCCTAATGGCTTAGATGGAATTAATTGGTTCTTTCAGTATCTGGGCTCATCTTGTCTGGAATTTTAACAGAGTCCGTAATGGGTTCCATCAAGCTAATTTAAAATGTTCTGAAAGCACGTCTTTAAGAGCCTTGGCGTTCTGCATCCACTGTCTTCCTTTCATCTTCTACATTATTTGCAGTGAAGATGAACCCATTTTTTTTCTTTGAAATTCTGCTTTGGTCAAGCTATCATTTAGATCTGACTAACAATCTTCTTTTAATTATGTTTCCTATATTGAGAAAATTTTATGACTGGAAACCAGCTACTATTTACAAAAATATAGAAACTGTTTTTCATTTAATGGAAGTTACAAGCTATCAAATTTCTAAATAGCTGCTATAGTGCCATCTTCTGGTTTTCTTGTAAGAAAAAATTTTATGCTTATAAACTTTATTTCAAAAATGCATCTTGATAGACTTTGAAATAAGTATTTTTTAAATGTCCATTACCCAAAGATAGGAATTTGATTAGAGCCACTGTACTTAGAGTTCAGTGGCCAGAGATCCTGAAGGAAATGATAATATCTTGTGCTTTTTAAGTATAAAATGCAATGTGTCACCAAAGACAAGAGCATTTTATTCCATGACTTGTTACCCAGGAGCCCACCAGAAAGACTTCCTGACACTTTTCTATCATATCTTTTCTATTTATCTTTACATAGTTTTTCTCACACCTTGTCAGTGTGGCTGCAAGATAACCAGAATTCTTTGAATGGGTGTGAAGCTTCCCCAATCCAGAACTCCTGCTCAACATCAGAATGTTATTTAATTCTGTTACAGGTAACATGGAACCACTTGTCAATTTAACTGCCTTATTTTGGCATTAAAACTATTCCTGCTCCTAGAGTGGCTGCAGAGAATAAAAGCCCACAGAGGAGGGAAGGAAGGAAGCAAGGGTGTCACACATCTTTAGGGTTCTCTTCATTTTAAAAGAGCATTAAGATCTGCAGCCTCCTCTTTTTTGCATTAGCGCAACAGATAATCAATTGTGTGTGTGTGCATGTGTGTGCGCACGTGTGCGCATGTGTGCGCATGTGTCACATGTGTGTACATGTGTGTGCATGTGTGTGCATGTGTGTGCACTGTGTGTGCACTGTATGTGCATGTGTGTGCATGTGCGCGCATGTGTGTGCATGTGTGTGCATGTGTATGCATGTGTGTGCGTGTGTGTGCATGTTTGTGTGCATGTGTGCGCATGTGTGTGCATGTGTGTGCATGTGTGTGCATGTGTGCGCACATGTGTGTGTGTGCATGTGTGTGTGCATGTGTGTGTGAATGAATTCTCGTTCACTGCATGGCATTCTCATCATAGTAGCCATGGAGATAAAGACAGAGCCCTTTATTTGTAAAATACTAGATATCACACATCAAAAACTGACTTTCCACATAAGCTACTACATACTTTGCTTTAGATTCAAAGAAAGAAGTACATTTAATGACCTCAAGTCCTGTGCTATTTTCAGAAGACTATAAGGGCTATGGTATGGCTCAGTGGCAGAGCTTGAGCTAAACTTGAGCAAGCCCTTGGGTTTAATCCCCAGCACTGCAAAAAATAAATTAAATTAACTGCTCAGGTGACAATTTGAGTATAAATCATAATAGCTCATTGAAAAATCAAAATGCAAATGGCCCCAGTAGATGTTTAGCAACAGAGGATTTTTCTCAACTGTTAAGTGCAATCCAAAATCTAAAGCAGCTGAGACAGGTGCTAATTTCATTCCTGTTAATAGTAATTAGTGATGAAATTTAATGGTGTTTGTGAGCACGACTGAAACATTTGCCATATAAACAGGGCTTAAATATAAGGGGCCATTAAAATGTAGTTTTAAAGCTTAACAGACTTGGGAAAACAGGTATTTTTGGATAATCAAAACCTCTGCAAGCATATGCCAAGTTTAAATGGTGACATTGGTCCAATTATTGCGGGCACAGAGATGACCTTGTAACTGCTAGATATAGTGTGTTTGCATGTGTATTGTACCATATACAGATGATTGATAGCTATTTATTAACTAAACTAAAAAAACTGAAGTTCCTGTGATTATTGTGTTATATGGATTAGATATAGTTTGAATATGTCTCCTGAAGTTTCATATACAGGAAGATGGTTCCCTGCCTGATGGTATTGAGGGGGTTGAACCTTTAAGGGTTGGGAAGTAGAAGAAGGTGGTTAGGTCATTGGGGGTTCTCCCCTTGCAAAAGCATTAACGGAGCTCTTGTGGGACCTGTGTTACTTCCCACCAGAGTGAGTTCTTGTAAAATGAGCAAGCCTGGGCCCTGAATCTCTCTGGCTTCCTTTCTCACCATGTTATCCTTTCTGTAGGTCGTGGTTTCCCTTTCTTCTTAGCAGTCATGCTAGAAAGCTCTGAGCAGGACACCAGCACCGTGAGGTCCCAACACTCTAAACACCAAATCATGGGCCAAATAAAACTTTTTATAAAGTGCCCAGTCTCAGTTTGTTATAGCAACAGAAGGCAGATGAAAATTCTTTGCTACAAAAAAGTTAACTTTTAGTCTCCTATGCTATTATCATAAATTGATAGTTATCAATTGAATGGGTATGCCATCAACCTATATCTTTTCTGTGAATAAAATGGACTTCTCTGCCTACAAAATGTGCTATTTAACCTGTCTCTATTAATTTTGTTGGTTTTTTTTCAGTGAATAAAAATTCTTTCCTAATATCTTTAAATAAAAAATGCTTTCCCAAGGTGGTCATCCATGTTTTGGCATTAGCCCTGGATAACAAAGTATATATACATTGATTACTGTTGGTTTGATAATGTTTCCCCGTCAATTGTATCTCTATATACTTCTAATAAAAAAAAAGTATAAAGCTGCCCACAGGAAAATTTAAAAAATGCTTTTAAATTAGTGAAATCCATAACCTTGAACTCATTAGCAGCTCACAAGCTGAGTGAACACATTAAAAACTCCACACTTCCAAATATACATATTGGCGATGAGTGGACAGAGAGCTGAATAACACAGTTTTCAATACATATTTACTAAATCTCTAATGCTGCTGAGAAAGATTATCTTGATCAGTAAAAAGCATTATAAATTTCTGTACTCAGAAATTAATTGCATATGTATATATTATGTGTATGTATGTATGTGTGTATATATATATATATATATATATATATTAACCTAAATCAAGAGGGAAAATACGTTTTTATTTAATATTTAGAAAAATCCAAGCTAGGTACAGGGGGTGGATGCTTATAATCACAGCTTCTCAAGAAGCTGAGACAGGAGGATCACAAGTTCAAGGCCAACTTGGGCAAGTTAGTGAGACTCTGTTTTAAAATTAAACGTTTTAAATGATTGGGATATAGCTAATCCTTGCCCAGAATGTGTGAGATGTGGGTTCAGCCCCTAGCATGTAAAAAAAAAAAAAATCAAAACTTAACTCAGAATGTCATTTTAGAAAAAAAAATATGTAATATAACAAGTATTTTCTTGATTGTTTCTCCTATTTAGTAGTTCCTACTGGAGTTTCATTTGATTAAATTCTAAACCTTAATTAACTTTAAGAATATGAACAAAAATGATGAATTGAGTAAAAATATTAAGATGAAAACTTTCATTGCTATAACATTTTGAGGAGAGGATGGACATTTAGTTGTATGGTATTGGAAATAATTTTTGTAATGGAACCTTCTACTTCCTAAGTAAAAGGACCATAAGAGCTAGAAAAACAGTGTAAAGAGAAAAGAAATACTGGGAATTAATCTAATTCAATCCAGGTACATTGATCCTTGTTCCACACCAGGTATTATGCTAAGTTAAAAATTCAACTGTTCCCAGCACACTTCTGCCCTCAAGCTATTCATAGTTCCTTAATGGAGTCAGAGAGATAAACACTTATTAAAATAAATGATAAACATAACATTGTGGTTTTATGAAGACTAGAGTTTAGAAAACCATGAAAAATGCCTGTGTTGACAACAGAGGGTAGCACCAAAAAATGACATAAGAACTGAGCCTTAGAAGATGCTTAGAATTTTGCCAGATAAAGAAGTGACTATTTGAAGAAACAAGAGTTAAAGGCATGGACTTTAAAAGCTGATGTTATATGTGTGTGGTAGGGAGTTTGCTAGAAGGGGTTATAAGTGTTATCAGTGCTGATGGAGCAGGAAAGACCTGTAGGGATACTGTAGGTGAAGGTAGGTGAAGGATCTATGAATCTAAGCTAATGAGACAATTAGGAGAATTAAAATCCTTTAAAGGAGAGATGTGTCATAATCGTAATAAGAAATAGCATTATTTGTTGGTTGTTTTACTGCAAGATCTAATGTGATCTTCAAAACACACTTATAAGTAAATAACTTTCTCATTTTACAGATAATAAAACCAAGTCTTGAAGAAGATAAATATTTCATCTGGAATCAAGCAGGTAGTAAGTGTCTCAAACTGGATAATTCTCCAGAGGTCACAGTCTTATCTACTTTGCTAACCTACCAGTTTGACCAACTGGAGTTTTAAAAGATAATTTTGTTGGCAATTTGGAGAATAAGTTGGAAGGAAGAGAGCCTAAAAGGCAAAGATAACAGGAATACGTTGCAGTAATTGAGACCAGAGTTATCACAGGTGTAAATGAATAGAGGGAGTGTAAAAGGTGGAGGCAACCATTGGCCACTGCCAAGGCCCTGGAAGGAGTCAAAGGCCATGTATCTTTGTAAAATCCCTAAATACCTTAACTACGTATGGTGAAGACTTCTGTCTCTTCCCTCTCTGACTTACAACCTGTCACATTTTCCTTCCTGTCCCATGATGTCGGAGAAGTCCCATGTGCTTGTAAGTCCGGCTAGAGAGATATCTGGGGGATATATTTGTTTGGAAACAGTGGAATCTACCTGTGCAATTTATAAAATGCCCTTTCATGAGCAAATCATGCTAAACTATCTCACTGTAAAGAAACGTTTTGGAAACCTCCTATTATCCACATGTTAACACATCAGCTTTGAGATATGAAGTCATCAGCTGGAGATCTGTTTACAGTATGGAGGTCCAGTATTTGGATACTGCAGGAGAATTATGGTTTGAATTTTAGGGAGCTAGATACAAGACTGAGGAAAACTGAATGATCATCAAATAAATCATAAGCAAAGTATCTTGTTCTCATTGATCCATAATCAGAAAGAATTTCAAAAAGATAAGCCAGGTGAGCAGGGCACACTGGAGCATGCCTGTAATCCCAGGAGCTTGGGAGAATGAGGCAGCAGGATCACAAGTTCAAAGCCAGTCTTAGCAATTGAGTGAGGGCCTAAGCAACTTAGAGAGATCCTTTCTCAAAATAAAAAATAAATAAATAAAAAGGATTAGGGATATGGCTCAGTGGTTGGGATCAACTCCCTGTACCATTAAAAAAAAAGAAGAAACAGCAGCAGCAGCCAGATGAAGTAATCACAGCAATTTGGGAGGCTAATGCAGAAAGATCACAAATTAGAGGCCAGCCTCGGCAACTTAGTGACACTCTGTTTCAAAATACTAAAAAGGACTAGGGATGTCATTCAGCGATAAAGCACTTGCCTAGCATGTGTGAGCCCCTGGGTTCACTCTCCTGAAGTGCAAAAAACAAACATAAAAATTTAAAGAAATATACTATACTAGATAATGGAAAATATATGATTATAAACATGTCATTGCATATAATTTTCTCTTAAAATTTTTTGATGGAATGCAAATGAAATAGAAATGATCAGTATCTGTTTGCTGTCTGGCACAAATCTAAAATAGGACTTCAAATAGCAAATCTGCCTGTGTGTGTGATGTTGCATGATTTCTCTCTCCCATGGTATCAGATCATGTCTGGCGCATCTGACATATCTGTCCTGATAACATCTAGCAGTTCTAGACTGAACAGCAAGTAAAATTGCCATTGACATAGCAAAATGATAAAACTATAACAGTGAAAAATACAATTATGTTCCTATTCTGTTGATAGAAAATGATAGTTTAGGATGGTTGTCATGTGAAGAAGGAATAAATTACTATGTAGTAAAAAAAAGGGAGAGAGTATTATAAAATTGGGTCAAGAAAAAAACTTTTAAGCATTTTTAACTATATTGAATATGCAATTTACTATGGTTTGTCATTCTAATAATTAAATTTTAAGCATGTTGTATTTTTAAAGAGGACCTCCAAAATGACGCCAAGTTTGGGTCAGAATAATATATCTATCTCTAGTCAAAATATTGTTTTAAAAAGTAGCTGAAACATCTCAGCTAACAAGATAAAGTGCAACTACTCTTTAATTGAATGGCATAGAGAGTAAGAGAAAATTCAACAATGTCTAGTCGAGTTTCTGGTAAAACACTGAAGAGGAGTCTGGTCCACAGAAGCATGTTTAATATTAAATATATCTAGGGAATCACTGAAACAGATAGAAACACATGTCCAGGACGAGGTTGAAATGAAGAGAATTGAAAATAGTCTTGTAAGTTTGGAGAAACAGTCCTTTGGTGCTAGCTCAAGCTAAAAATGTAGACAAGAATGCCCAGAAAGATCTTATAAGTTCAAGAGAAATGAATAGAGGGTGCAAACATTGAAGAATGTTAAAGATGAGGATTAGGAAGACAGAAAAAATGTCCAAGATAAAAAAAATGAGAAAGGTAGGCAGTGTCAGGAGGTAGCTGACTTGGGAAACTAAACACAGGAAGGAATTCATGAAGGATTCGAAGATCTTCAGGATGCAAGGTCAAGTCTTTAACACTTTACTGACTATATAGAGAAAGCTCTCTATATTATGAATATAAATTGTGGAATTTGGAGATAAGAATATACCTATGATACCATCACTACAAAGTCATTAACTTACCATATCTTGGTAAGCAATATTTAGGAGGTATATCAGGCTAATCAGTTTTTGTCGAGTAATGGGAATGGTAGTCTGAATACAGTAAACCAAAGTCTGAATTTAGTTAATAAATGGGAGCTGTGAGAGCGAGAAAATGTATACTTTTCTTTAATAGCATTATAAGACTATATTGTCACAAAATTTGTAGGCCAGGAATTAAAATGTATGTTCTAGAATACATGGTTATAAACTCTTAGGTACAATATGAACTATACCATGGGACAGAGGACACTGCAGTTACCTAAAATTTTTCGAAAGTACAGGGTAGAAAGAAACCCGGAAAAGCTGGTACCAAAGGTCTCTAAGAATAAGGACAACTGCCTGAAAACCCAGTCGGCATAAATTTTGAAAGAATAACACTGCATTTCACAGAAGCCATACTATAGGTATGGCCAGTTTGGTATTCCATAAACACTACTGAGAAACAAGTTAAAGTCGACCAATGTCTGTTCAGGAGAATGAACAGTTCGTTTCCAAAACTTCTTTCTTTTTCTTTTCTTTCGGTAGTGGGAGTGCTTGACCACTGGAATACATTACCCCCAGCACTTTTTTAGTTTTTACTTTGATAAAAGGGTCTGTCTTGCTAAATTACCTAGATCTTTAACTTGTAATCCTCCTGCCTTAACCTCCCAAATTACTGGGATTACAGGTGTGTGCCCAAACAATGAACTGCAAACTTATTTTTTAAAAAAGGGACGAATATATACTCAGCATGGTGATGCATAACTATAATCCCAGCTACCTAGAAGGTAAAACAGGAGAATTACAAGTTTGAAGCCAGCCTCAGCAATTTGGGAGACCCTCAGTAACTCAGTGAGACCCTGTCAAAAAATTAAAAATATAATAGTAATGAAATAAAATAAAAATGACTGGAGATGTAGCTTAGTTGTCAAGAATCCCTGGGTTCAATTCTTGATATAAAAAATTAAATAAAAAATAAAAAGGGGGAGCATGGGCCTTTGGGAGGGATAAGGTTTACATAAAATAAACATGATTTACATATACAGAAAGTTCTTGAGGGAGAAAATGATCCCAATAAACATAAAGACTTACAAGTACAAATATAGAGTTTGGGTCTTGAATAAAAGGAAAAATGAAGGAAGATACATAATTTAAAGGGAGCAGAAATAGAGAAGGATTGTTTGGGTGGAGAATTTTCTTTTCAAATATCAATTGTTCACAAGGACAAAAAAATTTAGAAATGTGATGGTTTAAAGGACAAAAAAAATTTAGAATGTCATGGTTTAAATCTGCGTTGAGAGGCTGCAGCGGTGGCTCAGCGGTTGCAGTGCTTGCCCAGCATGCGCAAGGATGTGGGTTCAAACCCCAGCACCACGAACACAACAAAGTGTCAGAGCAACAAAAGCCACATAAAAAACTAAATAAAATTGATTATTTCTCTCTCACTGTCCCTCTCTCTAAAAAATAAAAAAATAAAGAAAAAAGAAAGCCTGCATTGAATGCATTGAAGTACCAAAAACATGCTTAGAGTCTGCAAGTTTCCATTCTCAACTGTTCCTGAACAGGATTAACCACTTAAAATTCCTAACTTGCACAAAACAGAATTTAAAACAACTATATTGAATTCCAGAAAATATTTACATAAAAATAAACAAGATAAAATACATTGGGGAAATCCTCCATATCCTTTTAGATTAACTTGTTGTGGGTTGGGGGAACTAAATACTGAACCAAGGGATTTTCTTCTATAGAAATACACCTTCCACAGCCCTTTTTATTTTTTATGAGTCAGTCTTGAGAAGTTGCTCAAACTGGTTTCCAACTCACAGTCATCCTGCCTCAGTTTCCCAAGTAGCTGGGATTTCAGATATGCTACTATACCTGGCTTTCTTTTAGATTATCTTAATGTCCATGTGTTATAAAATGTTTGAGATGACCTCCACTTTAGATGAAAATAATTTATTCACATTTGTTTAACATTTCTCATATTTATATCAATTGAGTGTCACGATGGGTGGGGGGAGTAACTAGAGTGATCCTGAATTGTAGATTCCTTGGAGAAAAATGGCAATAAGCAAAGAGTTGATTGATTATCAAAATTCCTTGAAACGACTTACAATGATGAATTATGGATCTGTAAAGAAACAATGCATGACTGGAAACTAGATGGATCAATGAAGGAAGGAACACTGTCTGTAGATCATGCTTTCCTGGAAGCAAAACCACTTGTTTAATCTGCAGCTCAATCAGCCCATGGTAGATGGAGATTCTCAATGATTATGTTTTGACAGAGTGATACTTTATTAATGTTAGGTGGTGTCTAATTATATTTTGCTCAGTTTATGTAATGGCAAAAGGACCATATACGTATATATTTTAAAGACCATGTCATAGTTCCATGTGTCAATAAATCGGTACATCCCTGTTTCTACCAGATGACTGTACATATACCAACCAATATTGCAAGATGATAGTCACTCAAATTACTTCAGATTTCTTAAGGAATATGCTACACAAGCATTTATATTTCTAACACAAGAAAGAAAGAAATTAATAGTGCAGGTTTTGATGAGTGTCCGAGCATTAATTTGTTAGTTCTAAACTGCATTTAGAATGCATTTGAATAAAAAAAATGTAATAACTGAAAGAACCACTTGATTAATTTTTTTGCACTTGAGAAAGAATAATCAGACATTTATTTAAGTCATCCTCTATCAAGAGTAAATATAAGCACTGCTATCATTTACCAACTTTGATTTTTGATCTTTTTAATAATAAATATAAATGGGAATTTTTTTGAGTACCCCAAATACATTCAGACAAAAATGGAAAATGTGTGTGTATACTTCTGGTTTTGAGGGCTGCTCAGTTGGTGAATCACTCTTTGCTCACATAAATCGTTAAATTTATCTTGTCTTATTTTTCACATCAAACCCTTAGAAGGGATAAGTGGGCTATACTTTTTATACATGATTTGTTTAATCATAATTTGGTGATTCAATGGAATTTTTAATCTTATATTTAATTTTACCAACTTTTTACATAAGCATTTTGAAATATGTACCACATTAATTCAACAATAAATGTAACAATTCTATATTGTTGTCTTCAAAGTTAAATGATCATAAATAATGATTAAAATTGGGAACAAAAATATTATTTGTAAAGTAATGCATCTTTCATAAAGAGTGATATTATGTAAAACCTAATATCTAATTGATCCATGTAGTCTTTGCAATTAGTTATAAACACTCCTCATTTTAAGAAGGAATAATAAATACTGAAGGAGTTTGTAGCTTTAAGTCGGGCCAGGCTTACCTGAGTCAGCTCACATTTTAATTCTGCCATTTAGTCTCTGTCCTTGAGCAAATGTGCAAACATCTCCAAGATCCGGATGAAGGAGCCTCACATTTTTTTTTGTTTTGATTTTTAGTATTGCAAAAAAAAAAAAGCAAACGGTGATCAGTTGAGTGTTTTTTAGCCAGCTGATGTACAATAATGATTTAATTAGAAGCGGTCGTGGTGGTGTTACTATTAATGAGAGACTGTACTATCAATGAAGTGATTTGTTAGGTGGCAACACTGGTAGAAGAGAAGCAGTTTAAACTCAAGGTAGTTTGACTTTGCAAATTGTGTTCTTAGATTAATACCATACTGGATCATTTCAGTGAGAATCAAATATGTAAAAATTTGCTATCTGAAAGAACACTTTCATTAATTTTTACAAAATAAAAAAGTGAATTTGAATATTTAAAGCCCTTTTAATCTATTCTAACTCTGGGTTTATACCTATTCAGATTTGTTTGAGCACACTTTCATACATTATTTGTGCTAGAAAAGCTATTCTTCAATGTAAACAAGATGCTAACTTTTTTTCAGCTTAGAAAGCAATTTAGTTAAAATGGTACCTAATTAATCTATTCACAAAGGAAGAATGACCTTTCAAGCATGTGTTTTCAGCAGCCTCTTGCTCATGAACATTAATGTTTCTCTTGAGCTTGGAAAAATAGAGCTTAGGGGGAACACCAACATCAATGGACTTCTGTGAAGGAAACAGGAGAAGATATGGCACAGGAAAAAATGCACGAAAAACAAGCCTTACAGTGAAGCAGCTGAGCCTACTCAAGAGATCTTGGAGCAGCTGCCGGAAAGTTAATGGAAAGAGATCCTTACCCTAAAATGACTGTAAGTCAATGTCCATTTGGATAAAAAAAGGATCAGTGGGGAAAAGATTAAAGGAGGTGCAGGTAACTTATAGAGACACAAGTACTATAGGATATATGGGTCTTATTTAAAGGTCGTTTGGACTCACCAAATGTTTTGAACAATTCAGTTGTAATCTATGAGTGGTGATATTTTACACAGATACTTACTGATGCAATATACATTTCCTATACTCTGTTCTGTCTTGTTTCTGGTTTTTAGTTTTTGGTTTTGCTTTTTTTGTTGTTGTTGTTGTTTTGTTTTGTTTTGGTAGGGGCAGGGGTGCAGGGGATTGAACCCAGAATTGAACCCAGAAGTGCTTAACCACTGAGCCACATCCCCAGCCCTTTTCATCTTTATTTTGAAACAGGGCCTTGATAAATTGCTGAGGCTGACTTTGAACGTGTGATCCTCCTGCTTCAGCCTCCTGAGGCTCTGGGATTACAGGTATGCGCCACCACGCACAGCTATCTTCTTTCTGATAACACATCACTAGTTATGATCAGATAAGAATTGGTAATCCTCTGATTTCAGGGAACAGGTAGGCAGAAGTTTTGGACTTCATTACCTAAACAAGATAAGACAACAACAGGGAAGATCTCAGAGAAAAGTGAAGAGGAGTATGAGAGGACAGACTCTCTCTGGTATAAATTATCTCCTTTTTAAACCAACATTGATGTGTATGTAGCTTAATTATTAATGAGAATATAAGCTTCATCTTCTCATCTTTGAATAAATTTTTTGTTTAAGCTACTCTTAAACAATAATTTCTTTTCTTTATGTGGAACTGGAAATTCAACCCCAGAGTACTTTACCACTGAGCAATGTCCCTAGACCTTTTCATATTTTATTTTGAGAGAGTCTAGGCAACTTGTGGTGTTCCTGGTTCAACCTCTTGAGTAGTTGGGATTACAAGTGTACATCACCCCATCTGGCTAGAATATCTATTTCTTATTTTTGAAATTTTTTTCTTAATCATTGCATATTCCACAACTACTGTGGTTTATAGATAATCTATATTAAATATTAAAGAGTTAAGCAATATCACAATGGTTTATACAGTTACAAAAATTAAATAAAATGGGAATGAATCAGTTGTTCGTGGGAGAAATGAGATTAGAGCATAACATCAGTTGAATTTTTCAAATAGCTGACCACCTAATGGGAAGGAAAACAGATGAAGCCAATTCTGATGGCCCACATGTACCTGACCAAAAAGCATGACATTTCATAGCAAAAAGGAAAATGGTGACTCTGGTGTTGGTTGTAATTCTGAGGTTGCAATAAAACATTCAGGAATTTGAAATTATACTATCAAGAGGCAGATAGACAATGTAGGTATTTATGTAGAATTCAACAGAAGAGTTGAAATATAAAGCTATGAGAATGGATAAAAGAGAAAGGCAAAAGGAGAAGGCCAAAGACTTGGCAAACTATCATGTGGCGGCTGGATAAGGAAGCCAATCAAAGAGCTAGAAAAATTATTTAACAATGGAATGTGGTTCACAAATTAGTAAATATAATGCAGACTATTAGGAATTGAATATTCCAAATGAAGGTGAAGGAAGGGAGGAATAGATGATTATCCTATTTAATTGATTAGTCAAAGGAAAAATATGAGGTATACTCATTCCTGAGTGTCACTCTAAAATAGAGACATTGACAGAGAAAACAAAGGAAGATTAAGAAAAAAAGCATATCTTAGCAGAAAAGCTTGAAGTCATAAGGAAGGTTTAGAAATGAGGAGGGTTAGAAAAATTTGAGGATACAAAGAATGATGACCCCAGTTGGAGAGTTGGGATGAATTGCAAGGAATCTAATGGAAAGAAAAGAATTAAAATGATTTTATTAAGCAGCTTCCATGTGCCAGTTCCTATGTTATATATTAATTTAATGTTGATGCTATTTCTATAAAGAGGATGTTGTGTTGACAAACTTTGAAAATGGGAAAATACAGTTTAAAGAGGGCAATTTTTCCAGTGTCCTATCAAGTTGAAAAATAGAAATGGTCAATCCATTTGAATCATTTCTTTGACTTCAAAATTCATGTTGTTTACATTTCTACATGCAAGAAGAGAACTTTTGTTTTAGCAAAAGAATACTTCAGTCTCAGACTGGAGTAAGTATGAAAATAGTCTTCAGATAAAACAATATGAAATTAAAGATATTCAAATTATATTTTAGAAAAAGAGAGGGAGGGAGTAAGAGAGAGAGAAAGAAACAATTTATTTATTTTTTCATCTGGCCTTTGTTTCTCTGACACTTAGTTATGTATGTGGTACTGTGATTTGAACCTGAGTCCTTCAGCATGCCAGGCAAGCGCTCCAACTGCTAAATCACCACTCCAGCCCCAAACATATTCAAATATAACCAGATAGAAGAAATTTAAGTATCCAATGGAGTCTTAGATGGATCCTTTTATCTAGGTTCTTTCGCTTATTGAAATTTTATGTTTTTTAATGACTGTCTGAGGGTGTGGGTTGGCACTGGGATTGAATCCAGGGATACTTTTCCATGATCTACACATCCACCCC
>PVKS010026531.1:0-28519 GCA_004027875.1 Aplodontia rufa | reverse complement strand
CTGGGCTGGGACTGGACTGGACTGGGCTGGGCTGGGGAAGAAGTGAAGCAAGAGTGGAGCCAGCGCTGATGGTGGAGGCCAAACTGGCCAGGGTAAGTGGTGTCCTTGGCAAAGCAAGCTCTCCCCAACGAGAAACAGTGGGACATTCTGGCTGCTGCCTCCCCAGGCCCCAGTCTGAGCTAGCAGCGCTGCCAAATGCCTCAGCTCATGTTCCCTGCAGCCTAGGTCACACCACAGTGTCTACAGGGAAGAGAGCCTGCCGTGCACCCCACATTCACGGTGTGACCTGCCTGCCCTGGCCTGATCCCATCCCCATCCCGCCATCCTACTGCAAACTTTCCATGTAATGGTGCCGAGAGGCGGGACTTAAGAGGTGACTAGGTCTCTGGGTCCCTCTTCAGGAGTCTGGTGATGTCTTCCTTGGCTGGGCTCCCTCCAAGGAGTCAGGAATCATGATACGAGTTGCAACAAAGGGTCAACTCCCTGGTGTCCTCTTTTAAGAAAAGAAAATAAAATAAAGAGAGAGGGACAGTGAGAGAGAGAGAAAGAATCAACTGTATTTAGTTTTTCGCGTTGCCTTCATTGCTCCAACACTTCATTGTGTAAGTGGTGCTGGGGTTTGAACCTGCATTTTTGCACATGCCGGGCAAGTGCCATAACTGCTGAGCCACCGCTCCAGCCCCCTGGTGTCCTCTTGCCTGGTGCTTGCTCTCTTTCCCTGCACCTGCTTGCCTTTCTGACCTCTGCCAGGTCAAACGGAAGACGCAGGCCAGCTCCTGATTTGGGACTTTCCGTTCTTCAGAACTGAGAGCCAACATAAGCCCCTGTCCTTTGTAAGTTACCCAGGTCTCAGGTATTCTTTTAAAGAGAGTGAGAAAAAATAACAACAGTGAGAGAAATAAAGCAGTGAGAGAAAGAAAGAGAGAAACAATTTTTTATTTAGTTTTTCATGTGGCTTTTGTTGCTCCAAGACTTTGTTGTGCACGTGGTGCTGGGGTTTGAACTCACGTACTTGCACTTGTCAGGCAAGCGCAGTAACCATCGAGCCACCGCTCCAGCCCCCTAAGGTATATTTTTAAATAGCAAAACAAAATGGCCTAAGACAGCCCCATTTCACAGGGAAAAAACTGAGGCTGTAAAGATTTAACGATTTGCCCAAGGTTGCCCAGGTGGTGTACGCAGAGTCAGCTGAACACTGACTGGTTTCATTCTTGTCTTGGGTTGTCCTTCCTCTTATTGCCACTAAACCAGATGAGTTCCCAGAAGACAGAAATTGGGTCATAGTCTTCTCTGTATTCTCTGGGCCTGGCACGCAATGAAGGAACACTGATGATGGTCAAACTAACAAGTAGATGCATGGGTGGTGAATGGATGGATGGATGAATGGGTTGATAGATGTGGATGGTGGATGGGTGATGAATGGATGGGGAGATAGTTATCAGTAGTGAATGGTGGATGGATGGATGGTGGATGGGTGGTGGATGGATGGTAGATGGATGGATGTGGATAGTGAATGGGTGGTGGATGGGTGGGGAGATGGATGGATGGATGGGTTGATAGATGTGGATGGTGGATGGGTGATGAATGGATGGGGAGATGGACAGCAGTAGTGGATGATGGGTGGATGGGTGGTGGATGGGTGGTGGATGGGTGGTGGATGGATGGATGGATGGATCGGTGATGGATGGGTGGTGGATGGATGGTAGATCGATGGATGTGGATGGTGGGTAGATGGTGGATGGATGGTAAGTGGATGGATGATGTGGATGGTGGATGGGTAGATGGATGGGTTGATAGATGTGGATTTTGGATGGATGATGGAAGGTTGAGGAGATGGACAGTGGTAGATGGATGGACATGGATGATGGATGAGTGGTGGGTGGTAGGGGAGATGGATGGTGGTGGGTGGATGGATGGACTGATGGATGCACGGACAGATGGATGAGTGGATGGAAGGATGGGTGGATAAGCACATTGAAGGATGAGAGGATGAGCATGCATGAAACGAATGCATCTCTGAGAACATAGAAAAGAAACAACCAAGTGATGATGACGATCAGAGGGCGAAAACTTGCTCCAGGACGCTGAATGTGTCCAGAGACAGGCGGCCCTCACGCCAAGTTAGACTCCAGATGTGTTTCTTTGGTCTTTAAAAGGTTTAAATTTTTAAAAATAAGTTGTCATTATTCAAACACTGGTATTTTCACAGTTACAATCTGTCTTTCTGTCTTCTCTTACACAATCGAGCCAGCTCATGTACAAGAAGAACATACTGGGACTGACAGGGCTGAGCCCTGTGGGACACCGTGGTCCCCACCACTCCTCATTTCTCATGGCACTTTGTACTGGTGTTAATCTCACAGGAAAATTTTAAAAATCTTGGGTGCCTGGACCTTCCTCAAAAGTAGGAAAATGAAAAATGGTAGAGAGAAAACAGAGGGTTCCTTTGCACTCATGGGCGCCCAGACAGTGCTCACCTCCTGAGGACAAGAGAACACCGCGCGCAAGGGCACACACACAGGGCCTGATAGACTACTAGGCACTGGCTGTGTGGCCTGGTGTGAGGCACTGCATCTCCAGATGGCGCTGGTCCCCACTGATGGTGTTGGTAAGTCCCCATTACCTGAGGCCTGGCTGGCCTCCATCATCCACTTGCTGTCTGTGGAGGTCCAGAGCAGTAATCCCGCAACCAAAGGCAATTTTGTCCCCACCCCGGGGACATTTGGCAATGTCTAGAGACATCTCGGGGCGACACAGTTTGGGTGGGAGAGGCTACCAACACCTATGGGTAGAGGGTAGGAATGCTGCTAAGCAACCTGCATTGTGCAGGGCCGTCCCAGTGTCAGTGGCGCTAAGGCCGAGAAACCTTGACCTACAGGAAACTCGCTCCCAGGGGCCGTGCTGGACCCATACATCCAGGGGCTGCTAGAAGCAGAGGCTGAAGACACTGCCCCAGGTGAGGCAGGAAACAGCCTCTCTGGCCCTGAGATCATCCCATCTCTGGGTGCCTGGACCCAGCTCCACGCTAGGCAGGGAATGTGTCCTTGACGCCTCCCAGTGGTCTGCACCCTGAACTACATGACACTCCCCACCCAGGTGGAGGGCAGAAGGGGCTTTCTCCAGGGCTGGTCTCCATTTCCACTGGCTGGGAATTGGTGAGTTAAGGTCACGGGAGGCAAGAGCAAAAGCTGACCAGACCAGTTGGCGTGGACTTGAACCCAGCTCTTCCACCGACCCGCTGGAAGACCTTGGCCAAATGCCACTACTCCTCTGGGCCTGTTTCCTCATCTGCAAAGTGGGATGATGCTACTTACGTCAGCGCCTCTGCCTATTGAGATTAAGTCCCACAAAGATGGTGCATTCTGGATGCCTCCCAATCTCCCCACGGTGCTCGCTGCGTGCTAGTCCAATCCATGGCCGTTTGCACTTGATGGACTTCCGGGGCACCCAAAATGATATTTAAACCAATACCGACATCTAATCCTGTTGCAAAGCCCCACTTACAGACATGGAAAGGGAAACACGTGCATTCTCAAATGACCACAGGCCTTAGAAATGTAATGTACAAGAGATCGATTTTTTATATAGTTAAAAGTATGTACATTTATAATATATATGAGAAACAAAGACCTCATTTTCTTAGTGTATAAAGAGCTCCTGCACACCAATAAAAAGACAATCATCCAATATAAAAATAGACAATGGCCATGAAAGATTTGCTATCGGAAAAGCAATGCAAAAGGCCTTTATATATGTTTTAAATTCCAAACTTCGCAAAAAAAGGAAGAACACAGAGATGGGCACTGGTGAACACCTTCTCTATCGGCAGGGCCAGGATCACAAGACTGATCATTGGTGGCCTTGGTTAGAGTGAGCAGGAGCAAGTACTCACATAGGTTGCTGGTCTGAATGTCACTCGGTAGGGTCAACCTTAGCATTTGGACAATGGGTGTCAAAACTTAAAAACACTCCTGGCCCATGACCGGGCAGTGGAACTGACCCTAAGACCCTATCCTGAAGAGCTGGGTGTGGTGATGCACGGATATAACTCCAGTGGCTTGGGAGGCCACGGCAGGAGGACCACAAGTTCAAAGCCAACCTCAGCAATTTAGCGAGGCCCTAAGCAACTAGTGAGACCCTGTCTCAAAATAAAAAAATAAAATGGGCTGGGGATGTGGCTCAGTGGTTAAGAGCCCCTGGGTTCAAACCCTGGTCTCCACCACCACCACACACCAAAAAAAGACTCTATTGTGCAGAAATAACAGACACAGGAAAATTTCTGTGCAAGGGATGCTGATAGCAGCATCCTACAGCAAAAGACTGAAAATACTTTCAGGACCATCACCAGGGAGCTGGAGATAAATTATTATATTCAGAAAATGGAATACCTGAGGAATGCTCTCCAAGGGCTGATCTGGAAGGACTGCCGAAGTACCTGGTTCAGTGGAGAAATAAATAAAATCGCTGGGTGCAGGATGGGTGCAGAGGTGCTTCTATTTAGAGAAGCACGAACCGGAAGCTGGGTGCATGCTTGCCCGGCTGCACTCTGGATATCTTGGTAATGATCCCCAAGAAATGGGACCCACGCATGGCTGCTAGGGAGGGAAGTGCAAGCGCTGGAGCCAGGGGACAGGCGGAGCTGAGGATTAGAGGGTGAATACTCACTATACATTTTTTGCATAGAAATTTTGGGGTTTTTTTGTTTTGTTTTGTTTTTTTGTGACTACAGTGTTCTCATTAATTTTTTTAAAGTTTTTAATATATTGAGAGATGGGAGAAAGAAAATCTCCTGGAAGGACGTGCTCCGGGGCAGGGACAGTGCTTCGCTCTGGGTGACTTATTTTCTCCTTTTTACTTAAACAGATTGTCTAATTTTGAAAAATAATTCTCAAAATGGATTTAGGTAAATTTTTAAAATATTTAAAAGCAAGACCTCGGTGTTTTCTTGGCAGTCAGACGAAAACTCTACATCAATCAATCAAGAAATAAAGAGAAAAAAAAAAAAAAGACACACGCAGTTCCCTAAACGGTCAGATTGTTTGCATGGCCAAAATCATTCATTAGCCGCTGAGGTCGCGGGGTTGGAAAGACATTCAATGAAAAACTGAGAATGCTTACAACTGTCCCACCACGGACTTGCCGGACAGAACTCCTCCTGCGGTGGAGGCCTGACTCGACCGCTCGTTAGCTGGGTCCAGTGTCACCCGACTCTCTCCGCCTCAGTTTCCTCATCTGTAACAGGTGACAGCAGGCTTGGGTTCCAGATGATGCCTGCCGAGCACTTAGCTCCAGCTGTCCGCAGAGAGGGGCTCCGTTCAAGCCGGGAACAGGCAGGAATTCTGCACCTCCAAGGTTGTCCCCGAGGAAGGGGGACAGGATGGGGCCCTTTCCCAGTTTGGGGATCAGTGTGCAGCTGCGGCGCACGGAATCCCCAATACACAGCCCGGCTCTGCGCCGCGCTCCCCGACAGTTTGGAGACAGTGACACCAAGTGGCCAAGTCTGGAACTGCGCCTCCAGGTGGCGGGCTTCGGGCACGGCCACACCGGCTGCCTCCCAGGGTCCCCTCCAGCCCTGGCCTTGGAACCTCTCTGAACCTCGGTCTTCCCTACCGTAAAAGGGAGTTAATGCTGCCCGCCTGGCAGAGCGGAGGTGAGGATGAAATGACAAAACCCGGGCCCGTTCATGAAGTTGCGGAATCCCGCACCCCTGAGCGCACTCTCTCTCACGCCTAATTGCCTTCACCACCCTTCCCCAAGGTGATCTGAAACAGTCTCCCCAAGCATAGACCAAGCGCCAAAGGGACCGGGAGGAAGACCTTGTCATCACGTGGGGCACCACCAGGCGCTGCTCCCCTCCACCTTACATCTGGGCAACAGTCTCCGCTGGGTGGCATTGTGTCTTATGCCTAACGCTTCCCTGTCCCCCTTCTTAATTACCAGGGCAGGCTGCAGGCTTGGCGTCTTCAGAAGGAAAGATTAGGCGGGACTTAACAAATTACATGTTCTTGTAATATTTACGTTTTGTGGTCAAGTAGTGATGGCGTTCCCTTACAGTAGACGTCGGAGATTGCGTTATTGTCAAGGTTGCTCTACTGTCTGTTCCCTGATGACCCTCTCCACTGAAGTCACGCCTGGCCATGTGACCTCCTTGGACTAAGCATGTGGACTAACCTCCTAAGAAGCAGCTTCCTGAGCCATCCTGGGGCTGTGCCAACTGGTCTTTCCCGCTGCTGGGGGAATGGCGGATCCCAAGAATGCACCACAGCTTGAACCTGGATCTGAGCAAAGACAGGGACCAGAGCTGCAGCCAACCCCAAACAGCAGGTCGTGTGAATCACAAATGAGCCTTGCTGTGAGCAACCTATTGGGATTCTGGGTTGTTTGTTAATGCAGCAAAACCTCGCCTAGGTGGCCTGGTACAGTAGAGACACAAAGTTTCCTTTAAAAATAAATTTACTTGGGAGTTGCAGCACACGCATGTAAGCCTAGCAACTCGGGAGGCCGAGGCAGGAGAATTGCAAGTTCAAAGGCAGCCTCAGCAACTTAGTGAGGCCCTTAGCAACTTAGCAAGACCCTGTCTTGAAAAACAATAAAATAAAAAGGGCTGGGGATGTGGCTCAGTGGTTAAGCACCCCTGGGTTCAATCCTCAGTATCCAACTAAACAAATTCACTTAAGTAAAAGAAATGTTTTCTAAAAGAAAAAATATGAATTAAATAATGTGCAGGAAGTAGGGGGTATATACAATGAAGGCAGTGATCAAATGGCTGAAGTGTGAGAAAACTAATCCAGAGTTTTAAATGTGAAAATTGTCACTCCAGGTTGTTGGTGGCTTATCTCAGAGCTCCCCAAACCCCCACCCAAGTCACATTTCAAACTCTCCAGTCTGCCTCTCCCCGTGTAGCCAGAGAGAGTTCTTTTTTAAAAGTTCTGATCTGATCAGGTCCCCCCCCTGGTCTAACCTCTTCAATGGCTCCCTTGTGTCCTCAGGGTAAAGGAACTCTTCACCATGGCCTACTAAACATGTCAACCTGGACACCCATATCCATCATGTTAAAACACTGCTGAAAGAGAGTAGGAGCCCAGAGCCAAGAGAAATCTTCCTTCTCCACATGCAACTTCTTACATAACCAGCGAAATACTAATTAATTTCTCTTCTGGCACTGATGACAATACCCCAGAGAAAAAAATAGAAATAAGTGTTGTTGACTCTAATCTATTACTGTTGATTAGTTTGAGGACCCACATGTCCTTATTACATTTATAGAACCATAAGGCATACCACAAACCCCAAGACCAGCCAAGTGGGGCCTCCTGAAATTGGCAGTCATGGTCAGTTGAAATTCTGAAACCATATGGCATAGTGCTGTTACTGGGAATGAGTAATCTATTTTGTTCCAGAATCTAAATTCTATGCTTTTCAATAATGCCTCCAGTGGTACACTCTGAGAGTATTAGTGTTCCCCTTAAAGTGGCAGGAACTCCATAGAAAAGTAAAGACTACATTTCCCAGACTCCCTTGCAGCAAGGAGTGGTCATGTGACTGATGTATAGCCAATGGGATGTGAGCAGAACTTAGAGGCAAACAGTGGTCAGCCTTTTGGATGGCAAGAGGGGGACAACACACTGGTCATGATAGAATCTGACCTGCTGGTTAGAGTCACCACCCCAGCTCAGGCATCTGTGTGCAACACACACTTTTATCATATTTCAGTCTCTTATTTTTATGTCTCTAGATCCCACCAATGAAATTATATTTAAAAAAATAAAACCCTGAAGAAGTTGGAAAATTCCATAAATATGCCCATGAATGGATCCTCTTCTTTTTTCTTTCTTTTTTTTTTAAGAGGGAGAGGGACAGTGTGTGTGTGTGTGTGTGTGTGTGTGAGAGAGAGAGAGAGAGAGAGAGAATCAATTTTATTTTTAGTTTTTCACATGGCCTTTGTTGCTCCAACACTATGTTGTGTATGTGGTGCTGGGGTTTGAACCCAAGTCCCTGTGCATGCAAGGCAAGCGCTGAAACCGCTGAGCCACCACTCCAGGCCCCATCTCTTCTTCTTCTTTTTTTTTTTTCAAACAGAAAAAAGTATACGGATTCACTTATATCAATTGATTTCCTGTTCAGAATTTTCCTGAGACCGTCTAAAGGAAGACTCCCTGCGCAGACACAGGGACCTTGGCTGTGTCAACAGAACTACTCCTCGGCATCTTTAAGCCCTCCAGGTCCCGGATTCCCAAGGCTGGCCGATCGGTGGTAGCAGATGGGGAGTCTTTTTAAAATAGATTCTTGCACATCTGCCAGTTCATCTGAAGAAGCTGGGTATTGGGAATTGGTAATTTTAGAAACACTCCCCACATTACCAAGCTATGTGACCTTGGGAAAGATACTTCTCAATGCTACCATTTTCTCCTTGGCAAAACGGGGACAGCAAGAGAGACACGGGTCTGTCGTGAGGCTGAATTTATTTCGCATGTGTCTAGCGCATCGCGGTGGAGTAGAGCAGCTCTCTGGTGGGAGAGTCCACAGATGCAAACTTCCCGCAGGACCCTTCGTGCTGTCCCCCCTGGTGTTGAATATGTGTGTGCTCACTGGCAATGACTTTCGTTCCTCAGCTCTTTGCAGCAAATCCTTACTCAACGAGATTTAGTGAGCAACCACGACTTTAGCCAGGAAAGAACACGCAAAACACGACTCCGTGACCTCCACCGGGCAGGTTTATTTCTTGCTCTTGCTTTACGATGCGCATCAAGTACGCTCTGGGAAAGGGAGCCTGAGGTCACAGGAGATTTCTTAAGGGCCAGACCTGAGAGTAGCTTTTGCATATCCCCTGGGGAGAAATGAACCTTGAGATCCAAACTAATTTCAACAAAATCTATGAAAGCTTAAAGAGCACGTGGATATTGGCAGAGCGTTGTCTCCACAGCATGTACTCTGCCCAAGGACTGCTCCAGGAGCTGGTGACCCCAGGGGAGCAAGACCACCAAGATCCCTGCCCCTGCAGCTCCCTTCCCTGCAGGGAAGGCAGACAGTAAACCTCTAATCTAGACACAGCCCTGCTCTATGTCATTTGTACTCAAGCAACATCAGAAGATACGTCTCAGGCTGGGCTGTACCCTTGGCCACCCTGACAGGTGTGGCCTGACTGCCCCCTGGAGGATGGGCCGTTCTACCAACAGCAGAGTCCTGGCCACCGCCCGCTGGGTGTTCCAGTCTTCTGGACCCTTGCTGATCTGATAGAAACGATCTCTCTGTGTACTTTCATCAGCATTTTTCTTACTATGAAGGAAGTTGAGCATCCTTTCGTATGTTTACGACTGTCTGTATTTCCTTTTCCACAGGCTGTGTGTTCGTATCGCTTGTCCGTCGTTCTCTTGAGTCACTGATCCAGGATTTTTCATTTAATATGAAGAAATGAAGGAAGAGAACCGAAAGAGTGTTCGAGTTAATTTTCTTTCTGTAAATTAAAAGTGAAACAATACTTTGTTTTGGACAAGTAAATATTCTTCCATATGCATAAAATTTTTCCAGAAGTAACCACAGGAAACTGTTAACAGAGAGGAAACTAGGTGCCTTCTTTCCTTCTTTCTTTTTTTGTCTCTGAGCTTTAAAAAAAAAGTAATTAATTTAATGCTATGAATTTGGAGGTGGTTGGTTACATTGGAGGTTTTTGTTTTTGTTTTTTGAGCCTTTCTGAACAAATTCACTTTTCTTACCGTGTACAAGTAGTACTTGTATTTTTCCAAAAAAAATCAATGAGAAACGGGTGAGAACGTGGCTCTTTGGTGAACTTGCCTGATAAGCACGAGGCCCTGGCTTTGATCCCCAGGACCACAAAAGAAAAAAAAAAAAGACAGTAAGAGTTATTTGGCCTTACACTTCTTGTATTCTAAAATTTTCAATATTTGTAATTTTAATTTAAAAATGCATAGAAGTCCATTGTACCTGCAAAAGGATCCCCCTGGGGAATGGAGGTGAGTCCTGGGGTTCAGCTCATGCTAACATGTTATAAATGCTCAAGGAACATTTGTTAGATTGGAAATGGAAACTGAATTCCTCCCCCTGGAGGGACAAAGTCCTTGCCGAACAGCCCACTGTGCCAACAAAGCTGTCAGCAATCGAGCGCTGCGGTGGCCCTGTCAGCCGGAGCAGTGACATGCGCTCTTCCACGGAAGGGGACCTCGGCTATGCTTGTAAAGAGTAAAATGCCCATGGCTGTCAGCCCAGCGATTCTGCCTGAGGAGGTGACACGGATACAGTTAGCCTCTGTCACATTGTTTCCAAAAACAAACAAACATGGAAACAATGTGCATTAATAAGGGGCCGGATAAACTAACGACGGTCCACCCGTTGGGGCTCTCGAGGGCTGGCTCCATGGGCCTGCTAGGTGACCTCCCCAGGGCTTCCTCCGCAGAGCCCACGTCCAGCACCAGCGCTTTCGCAGCGCTGTAAGGAGGAGGGAGGGACAGAATTCAGATTCAGATTCAGACTTGCTGGTCTGTTCCCAAAACATCCCGGCAGGGTGTGCAAGGGTCTTGCCTGGTGGCCAAGGGTGCAGAATCTGCAAAAGGCCCCAAGGCAACAAAGGGGGTGCTGTATTTCGGGGACTGAGCAAGATGACATGTGACAGGTGGTGGCCAGATGCTACAGAGCCCTGCAGGCCATTTAGGAGTCTGGGCTTGGTGGGAAGGTGTTCAAAAGAAGAACGCAATTCCCATCTCAAGAGCATCTTGCAGCCACTTGGAGCAGGCTGGGCGGCGCAGAGGGGAGGAGCACAGGAGCGAAGTGACACACTGCAGTTGGAGTCGCAGACTGGATGCGGCACAGGAGGGGGCAGTAGAGCGAAGGGAAGTCTCGGCTCAGGCCACGTGACGACCGGGTGCTGCCGGTGTCTGCCGAGCTGGGAAGATCAGGGAAAGGGACCCAGAGGACCCAGGGCAGCGTGTGCTGCGGTCGAGGCTGACAGCAGGTAGCACTGGGTGCTGGTGCCTGACGTGGGGACTCCGAGAGCAGCTGGTTCCACCTACAGAATGAGGCAGAGGCTGCGGAGCCCAAACCAGGATCCAGGCCCATCAGGAGCAAAGGACCCGGGTCCTGCCAGCAGCAGGTCAAGTGCAAGGACGCCCAGCAGCTTTGGGCACGATGCCCGCAGGCTGGATGGAGGAGGCAGCAAGGGTGCAGGTGCGTTTAGGCGACAGACGACAGACGACGGCCAACGTACTACCTGGCTTCCCAAGATGATTGCTTTGTTTTTGTTGCTTTCGGGGTGGGGGTGATGCTGGGAGGAACCCAAGGCCTTGAGCATGCCAGGCAGCCGCCCTCCCACTGAGCCGCATACCCGGTCCTTTAGATTTTTAATTTTGAGCAGGCCCTTGCTGAGTTGTCCAGCTCGTGTGGAGCTTGCCATCCCCTGGGTGCTGGGTGCAGTGGTGCACACACCTGGAGTCCCAGCTACTCAGGAAGCTGAGGTGGGAGGTCACGCACATCCAGGAGGTCAAGGCCAGTGGCCACACGGCAAGACCCCATCTCTGAGGTGCAATGGAAAAGGAATAGACTAGGAAGGAAACGGGAATATTCTGGGGGTTGGATGCACCGATTGCTGTCATTTTATGGAAAAAGCATTTCAATACTTCCCTGCATGTGTTTTACTTGAAAAAAAAAATTTAGGGCTGGGGATGCAGCTCAGGGGCAGAGCGCCTGTGTAGCATGTGTGAGGCTCTGAGTTTCACCCCCAGCACCACAAGCAAAACAAGAAAACCGTAAAGAATAAACGGGCTAATCTCATTATCTGTCAGAGCAAAAATCAGCCAGTGCATCTAAAACAAATAAATTCTTAAGAATTAAAACTTCACTACTTCCAGTCTTTTTTCATAATCATTTCTCTTGATTTTAGAAACATTTTGTTAAGTAAATGAATCCGTTTTGGAATAAAATAGCTTTTATTTGAAATACAAAAATTCCTTCCATTTTGTTTTTGTTTTTTCTTCTCCCATCAAACTAATGCATCAGTAAATCCCGTGCTGTGAGAAGTGAGGGGCCTGCAATTTACTTAGATAAGCCCGTCGCGCGCACAGGTGCTGGCAGGCCGGGGCGGCACAGGGCTGGGGTCCCATCCCTCAGCCTGCACAGCCGGGCCCCCTGGGATGCTGGGTAGGAGGAAGCGGGCCTTGGAGGGTGGGGATGCGGCACCGGCTGGACACGGGGTCTGGAGCAAGCAGCTGGCTCTGGCAGGACACCTGGAGAGCAGGACAGGAAGTGGACCTTCCCAGCAAGCGGGCTGGTGATTCTCACATGCGGGTCCACAGGCCCTGCCCAGCCACTCTGCAGGGAAGCACTTGGCTTCCTAGCAGTGTCTTAGTGCCTCCCTCTCAAATGTGAGCAGGGATGAGAATCAACTTGATTTTCCATCTGGCCTTTGTTTCTCCAACACTTAGTTGTGTATGTGGTGTGGGGATTTGAACCCAGGACCTTGTGCATGCCCCGCAAACTCTCCAACCACTCCAGCCCTGAGAAGCACTTTCAACGTGAGACAGAAACCAACATCAACAAAAAGAAATGTGGGCACAAACCAAGACATTACAGGGAGCAGAGGGAAACGCATCCCAGTAGGGACTAGGGTTTGCAGCCGAGATCCGTCCTGCACAGCCGTGTAGGTTGTTGACCGCTCAACGCTGGGGGGCGCCCTTCACTTTGAGACCTGCGTGGATAGTGCTGGGGTTGTATGGGGTTGTATCGCCGTCTGTGGGACCCCGGCTCACCCACTGGCCCTGGAAAGTAGTAACAGAACCTCACTGTGGGACAGTCCTCCCGCAGGACAGGAGACCTTGGTTGTTCTCATGGGCCTCAAGTCTAACACGGTCTGTTGTGCTGGGTCTTAGTAAATGTTTGTTACTAAACAAGTGAATTAATAAGTGAGTCAGTACTGAGCCCACAGCCCTTCCAGTATCACAACACAGCAGCCAAGAGCAAGCTTGCAGTGGCAAGAGCCCAGGCTCCGGGAAGACCACCTCCTGTGGGGCCCAGCCCTCCACCCAGCAGCCCCCTGCCTGCGCTGCGAAGCAACCATGCCCCCCTGCCCAACCACTGGCGCTGAGACCTAGAGTAAGCACTTCATGCAGCCTGGCCAAATCTTGTCACATAGAGTTAGATTTAGCAACCCAAAACAGCCCAAAGAACTAAGCTGGATAAGCTGGCTCCCCCCCGCCCCCCGACACACACACAGGTAAGAGGTCAGAAGATGTGGCATTCCGGAGTGGAATGATGACTATGTCTGCATCTTTCTGCTCCACCAATCCCATAGTTGCCTCATGGACAGACATGGCTTCTAGAGTGCCAGCCATCATGTCTACACCCTTGGCAGAAAGGAGGAAGTGAGGAGCGGCAAAGAGGGTGCATCTGCCAATTATCAGCCCTACCCACAACTCCTGCTTCTCATTGACAACCACTAATGGAATGGGAGATTTATTGCTACCCAGAGAAAAAATGAGTTTGTTAGTAAGGAATGGATATTGGAAGCCCGTTGTCTCTGACCATGAGCGCCCCTGATGTCAGCTGTCATAATTACTATTGTCACCCCCGGTTTCGAAGGAGAAAGTGAAGCTCAGGAAATGAGGTCATTTTCCCAAGGTCTTATTCAATCCGTTCACGAACGACCCCTTTGGGATACAAAGGCTGAACGTCACATGGGCTCTGATCTCCAGGACAGGCAAGGGCACTGAGGAAACACGCCCAGGGTTCTCGGCCCGGGCTTCCTGCCGTGGCCTTGAAACCAATGCAGCTACACCTGTTCCGCCTGCAGCCGACCTGAGAAGCCGTGGCCTGGACACAGCGAGGACTCGAGGGCGAGGCAGTTCTTCCGTCGCTGGTACTGTTATGATCTCTACCAAGTCCCTCCTGTCATCAGGATTACAGGACCGACTCCACTCTCAGGCAAGCAGGATTTCCAAAGCTGCCATCTCAAACTCTCTGGTGCCGACCTGGCTGCTCAATACAGAGAAGAAGAAAGGGTTTTAAAAATTGTTTCTTGGGGTTGGAGCAGGGGCTGAGCGGTTATGACGCTTGCCTGGCATGCGCGAGGATGTGGGTTCAAACCCCAGCAATGATGTGTCTGAGCAATGAAGGCCACATGGAAAACTAAATAAAATCGATTCTCTCTCTCTCTTTCACACCGTCCCTCTCTCTTAAATTTTTTTTTCTTTCTTTTTAAACACCCTGTTAGTTGGTTCTTCTGGAAAGGCTGGAAGGAAGGAATGAGGCTGATCCACACTTTTCTCAAGCGACCCCAAGAGAAAGCTTCCTGGAGCTACAAGAGGCAGCACCAGGTCTGTGGAAGAGTGAGCAGATTAGAGGGCCTCTAAACTCAACCTCAAAAATAGGATCTGTTGGGGCTGGAGAGGGGGCTCAGCAGTGGAGCGCTTGCCTGGCATGTGAGAGGACCTGGGTTCAAACCCCAGCACCACGTGCACAAGTAAGTGTCCTAGAAAAATGGCCAGATGGAAAAATTTTTAAAAATTAATTTTGTCTTAAAAACAAAAACAAAAACAACCCAATCTGTCCCCTGCATGTTTGGGGAGCGCTCTCAGCAGGGCCTGCAGGAGCAAGGGCCTGTTCTGGCATCTCTAGCAAGGACACACCTACGGAAGGCAGGCAGCACATGCTGTCCCTGACCCCACCCCACCCAGGTCCAGTGCTGACTCAGCCCAGAGATAAGGGGAGATATTTAAACACCCAGAAATCACCTTCTAATTGTGAGCCAAGGTGCAAGCCTCTTTTTCCTTGATGACTGGGATTATGGGCATTTGAACTGTGAATCTTTTCTCCAGCCAGGCCACAAAAGTGACTTTAGGTATGAATAGAAGGCAAAGGCACAGGAGGGGTTCAGGTCTCACATACTCTAGAGGCGGAGAGTGGCAACTGCAGAGCCCTTTCCAATCTAGAGCAAGAGGATGGGGACCAGGAGAGCCCTTTCCCACCCAGACCAGAGGGTGAGGGGCAGCAGAGCCCTTTCCCACCCAGACCAGAGGGTGAGGGGCAGCAGAGCCCTTTCCCACCCAGACCACAGGGTGAGGGGCAGCAGAGCCCTTTCCCATCCAGAGTCAGAGGATGGGGAGCAGCAGAGCCCTTTCCCACCCAGACCACAGGGTGTGAAAGGCAGCAGAACACTTTCCCAGCCCTCTGCTCACTGGAGCAACCACTGTGGTTTCAGTGACCCCACCCTCACTGCTACAGTGGTGGCAAACACTCCGCGCTTCACTCTGGGCACTGGGAGTGTGCGATCCACCTCACCGTCCTGGTGGGTTGGAATGGTTCTCTCCCTGTTTTGCGCAAAAAGAAATGAAGGCCTAGGTGATTGACCAAGTTCAGGGTCAAATATGAACTGGCACAAGGGAGTTGGCGGGGTGTGAGCAGGGACAGGATGGCACAAGTTCCAGCCTGGGTGACACTCTGCAGGTCACATGCAGGGACTGTGTGTGGTGTTTTGTGTGTGTGCACTGTGTGCTCCTGTGTGTGTCCGCGCGCAGGTGAAGGAGGGACAAGGGCGGGAGCAGGAAAGCCGCAATGCTATACAGACAGTTGGATGTCACCTGGTCGACGTCACGATGGCACCCTGAGTTTGGGCGGGTGTGGTAACAGCATGGTGGCTTCGTGGGAAAAGAAAACATGATCACCAGTGTTTACTGGCGACAGGACAAGAGGCCTGCAACTAACCTCGAGCTACTAGCAAAGCAAGAGAGCTTCCGCGAGAAACGAACCCGAGATGGGCGAGGCGCGGATGCTCGTTCCAAGCCCAGCACTCAGTTGTGATTCCCTAATTTTGAACGTGCTTGAAATTTTCCCCAAGATTTTTAAAATCATACGGAGCGGCCACACCACACTCCCCTCCTCACGAAGACCTTGCTCCCTTCAGACGTGACCTTTACTCCGAGTTTGCCATACTCCCCACCACTCCCTGATCCACGCTGGGGTCACTACTCCTTTAAGGGACAATTAAGAGGAAAGAGACCGAGCTCTCTTGCATTCCAAATGTACAATCTCCACATCTTCCTAATAGAAACTCTACACTGTGGGATGGGCGAAGAGTTCAACATGACATTCCCCAGCTTCTCCTAAAGTAACAGCGGGGCAGTGTTTCTCCACCAGGGATGTTTGTCCCCTAGAGGACACCTGGAATGTCTGAAGATGGTTTTGGTCTGTACTGGTGAGGTATGGGGGGAGTGTTCTGGGGACACCAAGTGGACAGAGGCAGGGCTGCTGCTGAAGACCGAGGCTGCCTCCACAACCCAGGGCTCCTCTGTGCAAAAGTCATTAGTGCTGAGGTCACGTGACCAAGGCATCATAAGTGGAGTTGATGACTGAGTTTCCAAGAAGGCCCTTTGGTGTCTCGCCATTCTCCCTGAAATGCAAATGTGATAGCTGGAGCTGGAGCTGCCATTTCATGACCTTGAGGAGGACAGAGCTGTGCTAAAAGTGGAAGAAAATGTCAACTCTGACATTGTGGACTGTCATGCCTGTTTCTCAGAACAAAGACTTCCAGACACGGCTTTATGTGAAGGAAATAAAGATCTAATTGGTCAAGGCCAATTAGATGACCCTTGCAGATGACCAAGGGGCTACTCCCCCACCTGGTCCCTCTCTGCTCACATTTCCAAGACACCAAGACCCATGCTCCGGCGAAGAATGTGACTCCTGCAGTCAGACACCCTGTGGTTGAGACACCCGTGCCACCGAATACTAGCTCCATGACTTCAGAAACTGCTGATGCTTTATGAAAATTTTGAATTTGGAAAATTGTTCTCATTCAGAATCGAGCTAAAACAGTTCCATTTGTCCTTTAGAAAATAAAGTGGTGACAAAAGTCTCACTGCCCAGGGCTGCCAGGATTCACACTGTTCAGAGTCAGGCAGGAAAGTTTTATGAGTGCATTATTTATAAAAGCAAGGGCAGGGTGTGGGGACCCAAGGACTCTGTGGGACCCCAGGACTATAAGGGGAGGGCTTGTAGCAGCTAGATAGCAACGAGGGGCTGTGACAGCCCCCACAGGCAATAGAGGTGGTGTTTCCACTACACCCAAAGATGCAGAGAAGAAAGTGGCTGCTGGATCTAGAAAGGGGACCCCACAGAGAGGCCATCTGATGGAAGCCGTGACCTCCTTCAGTCAGGGGACAGAGTAGCCCAACAGGTGAGCTGAGGAATGAATACCCAGGCCTACTGTGCCCTCTGCCTGCCATCTGTGGGTCTCTCATTAGGCAACACAGCCCTTTGACTGCATCACAAATGCACACAGGCTGGAGACCAGGACCTGTGACCCATTCTTGCAACAGCAATCTTCCAGACCTGTGCCATTTCAAGGAGCAGAGGTGCCCTCGCCTTCCCCTCCTAGAGAGAGAGATGATGTCAGGAGCTGAAGCAGCCACCTTAGACCATGAGACCTAAGCCACAGCCTTAAGGGTACCAAGTAGTAAGACAGCAAGAGCCTGAATCCCAGACATGGAGGGACCAGCACACAGCCCATCGGGACACTTAACCTTGGCCTGTCCCATGAGAGAGGTTTACACTTTCATTTTATTCATACATGTTATTTTGGCTTTTATTATAATAGTTGATAAACATCCTACCCAATGCAAGATTCACTCCAACAGCCAGAAGAAAGCAAAACAAAACCCCTCACGCAGAAAGATGCAGGTGCACCGTTTAGAAGTTGAGCGGAGGACACGAGATGATGTAGGATTTATGTTTTCTACCAAAGTTGAAATGAAAGGGGCACAGGCAAGATTTAAAGAAAGCATTTGCTAAGATTTTGGCACAATTTTAGACTAAGATTTTTAAAAGAAACAAAAGTGACCAAAAATTTATAGCTGGTGCTCAAATCTGCCTTTACAGAGCGTGCTATCCAGGGAGCGACAACGAGCTGATGAAGCCAGCACGCGACCCGGGGACTCCAACCACTCGAAGCTCACCAGGCGGCAAGAGGAAGCAACTTCCCCAGTGGCTACAGCGGCATCTCGAGGTGAACTCTGATTGGACCAACTTGTACAGCGAGCCCTTCCCCGAGCCAATCATTGCAGAGATCGTGCCTCGGCTGCTCTGATTGGCTGCTGTTGAGTCACGTGCTTTTTGTTGAGGCAGAGGCTCATGGGAACTTCCTTTGGCGTGGAGCACTTCCTCCCGAATAGAAAGGCAGGGAGCTCGGCCGCCGAGAGTCTGATAGAAGGAGCGTGGCCCCAAATCCGACAGCATCCTTCGTACTCATGTTAGGAAGTGAAAGAAAAACTTTAACCCAGCAAAAGGCCCATTACTGGTTTCTATGGGGCTTCCTGTCAGCCACCTGTAAAACGTCTTTTGCAAATAAAAATATTGAACAGGACTGTGCCTTCCTGCAGCACTTAACATGTGTGACTGTTCCCAGAAAGGAACGGAATAGGCGCAAGAGATGCCTCCAGCTAGGGACCCAAGAGACACTTCCAGAGCTACCCACACGGCGTCCTCTGTGTTTCAGTGAAACAAGGAAGATTCAAGTGACTAAGCGGGTGACTGGTGTACCCAGGGGTGGGGTGTGAACCCTGCTATTGCCCCGGGAAAGATGAGGTCCTTGCCCTGGAGCATTAGCAGCCCCCGATGATAAACAGGAGAGCTGTTTCGTTCAAGAACAGCAAGTCCCACGCTGGCTGCCCCCAAGAGACTGAAAATGAGATTTGCGATTGGATGTAGGCGACAGCTGTCGTAGTTTGGCATTTTCCAATAGCGAACCTTGAGTTTTAGTTTAGATTTCCCCAGATGCAGAGGGAAAGGTCCAAGGGCAGTTCATTTAAAGGAAACACCGGTAGGGAAGAGGAAACAGGGACGGACTGAGGATCCGTGGGAAGCAAGTTATCAAGCCACTTACCACCGTGGGCAGCTGCAGCTTGACACACGCCTCGGGGTCGTCCCGCCCGAGGAATCGGGACACCCCCGGGAAGAGAGGAGCACGCGCTCCCCAGCACTGCCCCGCTGCTTCACTCCAACAGCCAGAAGAAAGCAAAACAAAACCCCTCATGCAGAAAGATGCAGGTGCACCGTTTAGAAGTTGGGCGGAGGACACGAGATGATGTAGGATTTGTTTTCTACCAAAGTTGAGATGAAAGGGGCACAGGCAGGTTTACTGTAACTTAAATCTCACGGATGCCGTGCAGCCACCTTAAATTAGGGAACCACGTGAGCAGAAAGAAGCAATTTTTAAAATTCCCTGATAGTTACCAGTTATGGGGCTGGAGCAATGGCTGGGGGTTGGGGAGCTTGCCTTGCATGCTCTAGGACGTGGATTGAAACCCCAGCACCACATACACAATGAAGAGTCAGAGCAACGAAAGCCACATGAAAAACTAAATAAAACTGATTCTCTCTCTCCCTCTCTCACTGTCCCTCTTTAAAGAAAAAAAAAATCCTCAGACAGTACATATTTTAGAGTTAAAGAACTATGTCATTGGGTTGGAGCAGTGGTCAGCCTTGAAGGTGCTTGCCTTGCATGCTCTAGGACGGGGATTGAAACCCCAGCACCATGTACACAATGAAGAGTCAGAGCAACGAAAGCCACATGAAAAACTAAATAAAACTGATTCTCTCTCTCTCTCACTGTCCCTCTCTCTTAAATAATAGTTATCCATTTGCAACCGCAGCCCTTTTCCAGACTCACCCCAAGTACAGAGATGGTACCCTGAGCTCCTCCGATCAGAGAGAGGGGGAGAGAGCTTTGTTAGGGATAGGAGCAGGCAGACTGTCCACCCAGGTGACGCGGGTTCTGTAGCATGCCCTGTCAGAAGGAAAGGTGGCCTTGCCCACCCACTGCTGAGCACCTGTTGACTTTCTTATGGCACCTCTAACAATTTCACTTCTAACAATGAGAAAACCCAAGGGCACAGACAGCAGCTTCTCCCTGGGTGCAGGCGGGTTACTGGGGACACAGCCCCAGGGAGGACATGTGGAGTGGGGAAGTGAGGTGGGAAAGTGAGGGTAGGAGTCTGGGGATGAGCTGAGTATCTTCATTGTCAACTGGGGCTCCACCCCAGCTGGGGCCTCTGGGGAACAGCATGGCGGGAATCAGGAAGTTGGGTGTTTGTCCACAGTGCCCATCTCTCTGTGGTTGGGGATTGGGCCAGGGACCACCAACACCCTCCCCCACGTCCTTGTGACCTGCCACATGCCCGTGGAGCTTGCTCCTTCTGGTCGGAGAGGAGCAGCTGCTGGGGGCCGAAAGCCCTGGCCCTGTGCAGAACTGCCCACCAAGCTTCCGGCAGCCCTCTAGGGGACCAAGGGCCGAGAGAGGCTGCTTACACTGGCCAGGCTGCTCAGAAGAAGGAAGAAGACAGGAAGACATGAAGGCAGCAACTATAAGTGCCAGGTCACTTGGCATCTCTCTCTGTCTTTTCTTTTTTTTTTTTTTTAAGAGAGAGAGAGAGAGAGAGAGAGAATCAGCTTCATTTAGTTTTTCACGTGGCTTTCGTTGCTCTGACACTTAGTTGTGTATGTGGGTGCTGGGGTTTGAACCCATGTCCTTGCACATGCCAGGCAAGCGCCTTAAACACCGAGCCACTGCACCAGCCCTGACATCTCTTAATACATTTAATTTTGTTTTTATAATTCCCATTTGAGAGTGAGAAAACGGGCTCAGAGAGGGGATGTGACATTTAAGAGGCTGGAACTTCAGCTCAGATTCAGTGTGCAGAGACCATGTTCTCCTCTCCTCCTCTCCTCTTCCCCATCCTCCTTCTCTTCCCTCTCCTTCCTCCTCATCTCTTATACATTTGTTTTCCCCAAATGGTGTTTAGAAAGTTATGAAGATAGAAATCAAGAGGAAAGACTTCTGGTATCCTCAAACTAAAAAGATGCTTTTCAAAAGATAATTTTCATGTGCTCTTTCATTGAATTTATTTATTAAGCATTTTCAAAATGTCACAAATAGGGAACAAAACAAACACCATCTTCACCTTTTGGGTTCATAGCAGGGAAAGAAGACAGTGAACGATCAAATAGGTAAACAGGAGGCAAAGGAAGCCAGGGTGGGGGTGGGGGGAGGCAGCCAACGCAAGGCTGAGCCTTCGCTGCGGCTGCGTGCAGAATCATCAGCCTCAGCCCTTGATGTTTGGGTTGAATACTTTTTTTGCTGTGCGAAATTGTCCTTTGAATTATGGGATTATAGCAGCATCTCTGGCCTCAACCCACTGGGTGCCAATAGCAAACCCCCACTCCCCAATGTGACAACCAAAAGGCCTTCAGAAATTGCAGAGGTCTTGGATGGAGGCCAGGGGATCACCCCCAGGTGAGAACCAGTGAGGTGAGAGCTAGGTAGGAAAGGCAGAGGGAGACTTGAAACATAATAAGAGAATGGAACCTAGTCACGTCCCTGAGGAAGTGGCTCAGAGGAGCAGGCATTAGCTGTGTAGAAGGAGGGAGGGCATCTTGAGTAGAAAGCCCTGGGGCAAGATCGGCAGAGGGCTGATGGGCAGAGAACCACCCTGTGAAACCTGCAGGGCTCAGCTCAGAGGGCGCGCAGTAGGAGCTATGGGTTTTAAACTTTATCCATGGTTTCCTTTACATTTTTTTTAAAGTTGTTTAGCTTTTTAAAGTTATTTCTTGAGTTACTTTAAGGATGGTTGAAATAAAGATAAAACTGACTAAAATAGACAACATTAAGTGATGATGAAGACCTGAAGCAACTGGAATTCTGCACCATGGCTGGAGGAATTATGAAAGCGCAGATTCTTCGAGAAACAGCGAGGCAAGTCTGTTTTTTAAAAACAGGATGCTAAACATACAATTAAAGAGGGGACTCAGGAGTGGGTGTGGTGGCACTTGCCTGTAAACCCAGTGACTTGAGAGGCTGAGGCAGAAGGATCACAAGTTCAAAGCCAGCCTCAGCAACTCAGTGAGGCCTTAAGCAACTTGGCAAGACTCCGTCTCAAAATAAAAAATAAAAAGGGCTGGGGATGTGGCTCAGTGGTTAAGCGCCCTTGTGTTCAATCTCTAGTACAGAAAAAAAAAGAGGAACCCAGCCTGGATGCATGTCAGAGGCAGCCCGGGGAGTCAAAGAAGACAGGCTCCGCAGGCGCACGCTGGGTGATTCTACTTATATGACACTGTGGAAAAGGTAAGACTAGAAGAACAAAAAACAGATGAGTGATTGCCAAGGGTGGGGGCAGGCACAAAGGGTGAGTACCAAGGCCCCCCGGGGAATTTGGGGTGCTGGAGTTGCTCTAACGCATGATCGTGATGGTGGTCACACAGCTGCGTGCATTTTCCTGAACTCACAGAACTGTGCACTAACTAGGGTAAATTCATGCAGGTAAATTATGCCTTAATAAAAAAAAATGGGCCAGGCATACTGGTGCCTGTCTGTAATTCCAGCTGCTAGACAGAGGAGGCTGGAGCAGGAGGAAGAGGCCAGCCTGGGCAACTGATCCAGATCCTGAAGAAAGGGGCTGGGGTGTAGCTGGGTGGAGAGCTCTGGCCTAGCGTGCTCAAAGCCTGGGGTTCGATTGCCTGTACAGCAAAAAAGAAAAAAGATCAGAAAAAGTTACCGCGAAATAAGAGTCAGTCGTAGGACTATGAGTTGCACATTTATGGGGGACTCAAGTTGGGGGAGAACTCAAGCAAATGTTGAGTGCAGGGAGCTGGAGAGTCAAGCCACCCGTGGGCACTGGAGACCCACAAGGGGGTGCGGACACTGGTGTTGGATGCGAGTGACAACTGCTTCCCGGGGCACGATGGCAGGATTGTTCCAAACAGGTCAACTCCAAAGTCAAAGCCAGCGGTGGAAACGCTGGAGCTCAGCCAGATCTTCATGCGCTCAGCTCTTGGACAGCCCAGCCTCGTGGAAGAGAAACCCAGCCCAGCAGACAGGAACCTTGTTGGCGAAAGCTCCGAGCCGTCTTCGGATGGTAGATGCATTTAACCTTGACTCTATTTCTGAGACTTCGTAGGTCCTCCAGGAATGCGTCATGAAACCTAATCTTAAAAACAGGAGGTTGATTCAACGGTTAAAATCCAGGCAGATCTTCAGAATTTCAGCTGGCCCATCTAAACCCCAGAACAAATTGGGATTTCATCTCTTTTAAAATGAAACCTTTTGGTGCCAATAATAATAAAAACCATCTAAGGAGTCAATGACCCCTGCAATTTCAAAACTGCGGTTTTCATCTTATTGCTGGTGGGGACTTCCACAGAAGTCACAATGTTAATACCGGGAAAACAAAGAAAAAACAGAGGGCAGGATGACAGAGGCACAGACCAACGTCTGTGCTTACATGAGTCCCAATGAATCCCGTACAAGTGGTGCTTTGAAGCATGACCATAAATGGCAGGAACAGCATGTGTTCTTGCCTCTGCTTGTCGCAGCTGTGTGGCCCCAGGAAGTCCCTTCCTGTCTCTGAGCACCAGCCTCCCCATTTTTAAAATGGAGGCCGCAACAGTGTCTGCCTGCTGGGATTGCGGTGAGAATTAAGAAGATGATCGTGTGAAACAAGTGATGCTCAGTATTTGTTTCTGTTGCTGCTGTAACAAACAACCACACACTGAGTGATCTAGAGCGATCCCTACCCTCCAGTTCTGGGTCTTAGCTAAGCACGGTGCTGCAGAGCCGCCTTCCTTCAGGAGGCTCAGGGAGAAGGCTCAGGGAGAAGGTTGGGGGAGAAGGCTCGGGGAGGAGGCTCGGGGAGAAGGCTTGGGGAGAAGGCTCAGGGAGGAGGTTGGGGTAGAAGGCTCGGGGAGGAGGCGTTTCCTGCCCTTTCCAGCTTCTATGACTGCTCGTCCTCCAGCTTCGAAGCCAGCAGTGTCTTCCAGTCCCTCACAGACCCTGTTTCCTTCCTCACGTCACCCGCTGACTTTGACCTTCTTGCCTGCCTTTTCTAAAGAGCCTGTGATGACATTGGGCCTGGCTTGGCAATCCAAGATAATCTCCCCAATTCAAGATCTTCACCTTAATTGCACCTGAAAAGTCCTCTTGCCGTAGAGGTCGAGGCATTAGCGGAGGATCATTGTTCTGCCTGCTACAGGCGGCTGTCAGTTAGTGGAACTTACCAGTTGCAAAATCTGATGGCAGTGTTGAACAACCATGATGACAACAGAAAAGGCTGGGGGACGATGACCTGAAACTGCGGTATTAAAACCTCACTTAGCTGGGACTGGAGCGGTGGCTCAGCAGTTACAGCGCTCGCCTGGCATGCGCGAGTACGTGAGTTCAAACCCCAGCACCACGTACACAACGAAGTGTCTGAGGAATGAAGCTTCTCTCTTTCTCTCTCTCTCACTGTCCCCTCTTTCTTTAAAAACAAAACAAAACAAAAAACCTCACATTGTGCCAGGCAAAGTGGCCCAAGCCTATAATCCCAGCAGCTTGGGAGGCTAAGTCAGGAGGATTGCAGGTTCGAGGCCAGCCTCAGCAACGTAGCAAGGCTCTAAGCAACTTAGCAAGACCCTGTCTCAAAAAATAAATAAATAAATAAAAAACTAAAAAGGCTGGGGATGAGACTCAGTGGTTAGGTGACCTTGAGGTCAATCCCTGGTACAACTCTTACACTTGGGTCTTTCTGCGATTTTAGGTGGATGGCAGTGGGACTGATGTCTTGACTTGGGCTGGGAGTGCCAGGTGGCCCTCAGGGTCTTCTTCCACAGCAGCTCAGGGCCGCAAGAGGCCCAGGGCTGACTCAGCATTTCCTCCACCACGATCTACTGGTCAAGGCCAAGGCCAATTCATCCAGATTCAGGGCTGGAGGAGCAGACCCAACATCTCAAGGGGGAGTGTCATGGGCATACAGGGAGGTGAATAATCAGCTGTGACAACTGACTTTGAAGTGAGTCTCATCTAGAACTTGGTCCTTTCCCTCTCCCCTGCGCTCACCCCAGAATGCCCCCCTCTTCTCCGAGGGGGGTGCCATGGAGGAAGTTCACCATGGTTTTGTGGGTTTTCAGTCAGGACATAAAATTTGTCCCCTCCTGAACCATCAAGAGCTGAAGCTTCTTAGAGACGTTGAGGTGGACACTTTTTCTTTCTTGTTTACTATCCCTTCCCACTTCCTGTGCCAGCATTCCGAGCTTCCTGTGGGGGATCTAATGGTCAACCACAGTGCCTTGCCCTCCATTAGCCTGAGTGGCTGTGCTGCCCAGACCAAGCCAAACAAACCCTCCCTGAAATTGAATCCCTAAGACAGTGGTGAAAAAATGTTTGCATTGGAAACCATAGGTGACTTCACCAGCTGTTATATGGCAGGGACAGGGATGTGTCGGATTTGATTGACCTAGGATTTCTCAACTTCAGCACCGTTGACATTTTGGAACAGATACTTTTTGTCCTGTGTGAGGAATGGGGAGGAGCATCCCTAACTATTATCTACAAGATGCCACTAGGTACCCCACCATGCACATACCATTTATGATAATAAAAAATGTCTTCAGAGGCTGGAGCAGTGGCTCAGTGGCTACAGGGTTTGCCTGGTATGCGTGAGTCCATGGGTTTGAATCCCAGCACCACATACACAACAAAGTGTCAGAGCAACAAAGGCCATGAGAAAAACTAAATAAAATTGATTCTCTCTTTCTCCTCTCTCTCTCTCTCACTGTCCCTCTCTCTCTTAAAAAAAAAAATGTCTTCAACCAGGTGTGGGGGGTGGATGCCTATACTTGTGGCTGTTTGGGAGGCTGAGGCAGGAGGATTGCAAGTTCGAGGCCAGCTTCAGCAGCTTAGCAAGGTCCTATCTCAAAAAAGGCATACAAGGGTGAGGGTGGGTACCTGGGATGTAGCTCAGTGTGCATGCTTGAGGCCCTGGACTCAATCCCCAGGATTGCCAAAAGGAGGGAGGGCTAAACCGTCAGGCAAATGCAAACCAAAACTACAGGAGCCATCCACTCACCACGGCAAGAACAGAGATGTGAGAAGGCCTGAGCAGAAGCGCTGGCCAGGATGTAGAGCAAAGCGAGTTGCTGCACAGCGTTGGTGGGAATTAGTGCATCAGTCCTGCAGAACCTACGGAGGCTGCTCGAGCTGAGCGTGGAACCACCGTGGGATCCGGCGTCTCAGGCCTGGGTACGTCTCCAGAGGAAAGAACATCAGTGCGTCAGGGCGACGCCAGCACTCGGTGCTCTATTCTTTAAAATTTGTATTAAGGAGTTGAGTTATCATACAATCATAAACGCATATAATGTAACAACATGATACGCATTTGCTCTTAATCCAGAGTTTCCCCTGCATCGCTCACACCTCCGTCTCTTGATTCTTCAATATTTTGCCCCTGCAAGCTATATAAATGCTTAGATTGTGAATTTTCCAGAATTAAATGATTGCATAAGTATTATTTGGATTCTCAGGGGGGTAAAGAGTGTGCTACTTTGTTGATGCCTCCCTTTTCCCTCCCTCTCCTCTCTTCCTCCCTCCTCCCCGCACCTACTGTTGCCCTAGCTCATGCGCCTCTGCGCCTTTGCTGGGTCTAATATTTGAGGTTGACCCCCTTTCCCCAAGCCTGGGTTTAGCTCCAGCTTCCACACATGAGGGGCGACATCCGACCCCTGGCTCTCTGGGTTTGCTGACTTAGCCAGTGCACCATCCTCTTCACAGCAGCCGGGCGAAAGAGGCACCCAATGCAGCGGGTGCAGACTATGTGTAGGAAGGCGGGTGTGACAACGTGGGTGTCGGGTGTCGAGTGAACTGACCAAGCGCAGGAGCAGCAGCCCCACGGGGCCCACTCATGTGCATGCGAGGGCTGGAGGGTGGTCACCGGCAGCCGTGGAGTGGAGGGGAACAGGCACTAAGGGACAGTTAGGAGGCAGAGGTCTGGGGTGTGACCGACTACATAATGATCCCTTACTGCGTGGAGAAATGGTGTCCACGCAGCGTGTGTGTGTGCCGAAACATCACATGCTCCCACATGAATATGTGTCATTTGTACGGTTTCTTGTCTCAGCTAAAAATAGATTTAATTTTAAAAAGTCTTCACACGTCGTCCAGTGTCTCTTGGGGGCCAAAGTCATCCCTCGTGTCCTTGCTGATGGTGGGTTTGGGGGTGAATTTGCCTGAGCTGGTTTGGGGGACACCTGAGATTTCCCTGGCAGCAGGGCGTCCTTCCTCTTCCGACTCTTTCCCCCACATTGGCTGTCTCTAGCAGGTGGCCTTATTGAGTAATTACTACGGGAACCTCATTTTGGCAAGGAAGTGGCTTTTGGGTGAAGCCAGCAGATGCCTGGCGGAAGGAAGCGAGGGCACCCAGTCCCGAGCTGCGTTCCTGAGCCTCCAGTTCCAGGGCCTTGAGTTGCTCCCTGCCTGAGCCAGGGGGATCAAGCTTTGATGGCCTGCAGCGGGCACATCCCCCGAGGGGAGGGGACAAGGAAGACCCCAGGGCGGCCGGCTTCAGTGCTGGCTCTGGAACTTCCTTCATTCCTCCAGCACATTCCTTTTCTGCCCCTGTTGGTCCAAACCAATTACTGTCATAGGTCCCAGGAGAATTCTGGTGTCTTAGTTGGCTAATTCCAGAAACCTGACCTTCTGGTGACCATGCCCACCCCTGAGGCCACCTAGCCCTGTACTGGGAGCACTGGGTGTGGCCTGGCCTGCCTTTCCAAACGTGCTGCTCATGAGCAGGCTGGTGGGAAAGTCAACACAGAAGATGTTCTGGAAAGTTCTAAGGTGGCACCACAAAGGGGTGGTCACGCCTGGGCAGCCCTGTGGGTCACCCGCATTGCTCTGAGGACCATTCAGCAGAGATGGGAATCAGGCAGAGGGCAGGGAACCCAAGGCTCTGTGGTCAGGGACCTGGTTCCACTGTGAACCTGGCAAGCTGTGCCGCAGCGGCCTCCTCTGTCCCAGGATCGCTGTGAACTCCAACACGGATGATTAAATGGCCGACAGGTTTAGAGACACGCCTCAACTCGTCCAGGTGTGACTGAAATCCTTCAAGTTTACATTAATTGCCACCAAATATTCTCTGTTGAAGTCTCCTTTTCCCCTCTGGGAAGTCCTAGAGCAGCGGTCTTGGTGGCAGAGGCAGGAGCAGAGGTAGCAGGGAGCGCCCTTGGGCACGCCCTTGGCACAGTACTCCCAATGGCCTTCCAAGGTCGGCACCAACTTTGACCTTCACATTGCAGAAGCCGAGGAATCCGCCCGGAGTCACGCATCCGTTGAGGGGTGGCTTCCACGGTCCCCCTCTCGGATCCCGCAGGGCACCAGGCACTTGGTCACCAAAGCTGTCTCATTTTCATTCTTCCAACTCAGACCTCCTCACGTTGAAATGTCATTCTCAGAGAATGGACCACAGCTATGCCTGACAGATGAGTGTCACCGTCCCCGCGCTGATCCCAAGAAGGCAGACAAGAGTACCCACGGCACCAGCGTGTTCATGGGACACTCAAGCCAGGCAAAGCCTCCCAGGTGTTAGATGGCAGATGAGGGGCTGCGGCCAGAAGCTGGGTCAGCTGGCTTTCTAGGGGTCAGAAGAGCTCCGCATGTCCAACTGGATGCTGGCTACAGGAGCATGCGCAGTTGGCAGGAATTCTTTAAGCCTTGCAC
>PVKS010026530.1:0-28555 GCA_004027875.1 Aplodontia rufa | reverse complement strand
GAGTTCTTCATATACCCTCCCCCCTCCCCATCCCTCTCCCTACACCTCCAAGTATCCTAAAGAGCCATCCCCCTAATGCTCTGAAAGTCATTCAATTTGCAGTTTTGCTAGACTAGCCATTAGCCCTATTGCTTCCCCATATATGCTAGCATCAACAGATGAGAGAAGCCATTCAGCCCTTGAGTCTCTGAGATTGGGAGACTTCACTGAGCATAATTCTATCCATCTCTAACCATTTGATTTCAAAAGCCATGATATTGTCCTCTCTAATGGCCGAGTAGTATTCCATAGTATATATGTACCAAAGCTTTTGTATCCACTCGTCGAGTGAGGGGCATCTGGGTTGATTCCATAATCTAGCTATAGTAAATTGAGCTGCTAAAAACATTGAGGAAGCCACATCGCTATAATATGCTGATTCTAAGTCTTTTGGGAAAATTCCCAGGAGTGGGATAGCTGGGTCATAAGGTGGTTCCATCCTTGATTTTTTGAGGATTCTCCATACAGCTTTCCATAGTGGCTGAAACAGTTTGCAGTCCCACCAGCAGTGTAGTAGTGTTCCTCTTTTCCCACAGCCCCTCCAGCATCTGTCGTTGTTTGTATTCTTCATTTTTGCCACTCTAACAGGAGTGAGGTGGTATCTCATTGAAGTTTTGATTTGCATTTCCCTGATAGCTAATGATGTAGAGCATTTTCTCATGTATTTATGGGCTTTCTGGATTTCCACTGGAGAGAAGTTCCTTTTGAGTTCTTTAGCCCATTTATCGATTGGATTATTTGCGAGTTTGGACTTTAGTTTCTTTAGTTCCCTGTATATTCTGGATATTAGCCATCTGTCCGAGGTGTAGCAGGTAAAAATTTTCTCCCATTCTGTAGGTTCTCTCTTGATGCTCTTGACTAGATCTTTAGCTGTGCAAAAACTTTTTAGTTTAATTGCATCCCATTCATTTAATTTTGATTTTACAGCATGCGCCATAGGAGTTTTGTTAAGGAAGAAGTTGCCGACTCCTATAAGGTGTAGTGTTTCCCCGACTTCTTTTTCTAGTAAATTTAAAGTTGTAGGCTTAATATCCAGGTCTTTGATCCATTTTGATTTAATTTTTTGCATGGTGAAAGATAAGGATCCAGCTTCAGTTGTCTACATATGGCAGTCCAGTTTGTCCAACACCATTTGTTGAACAGGCTATCTTTCTTCCACACTATACTTTTGCCCCCTTTATCAAAGATCAAATAGTTAAAGATATGGGGGTTTGTCTCAGGATCTTCTATTCGGTTCCACTGGTCTTTGGTTCTGTTTTGATACCAATACCATGCTGTTTTTGCTACTACAGCTCTGTAATATAATTTCAGGTCAGGGATTGAGATACCCCCTATTTTTTCCTTTCTATAGAGTAGTGTTTTGGCTAGTCTGGGTCTCCTGTTGTTCCATATAAACTCGAGAACTGCTTTATCTATATCTCTGAAAAATGCCATAGGTATCTTGATGGGGATTGCATTAAATCTGTAAAGGGCTTTGGGTAGAATGGCCATCTTTATTATATTGATTCTGCCTAACCATGAGCATGGAATATTTTTCCATCTGCTCAGGTCTTCTGTAATTTCTTTTTTTAGTGTTTGATAATTTTCTTTGAATAGGTCTTTAATATCCTTTGTAAGGTTAATGTCCACGGGGGACCTTTTAATACTTTTCCACCTTGCAAAACTGAAAACTCAGAACCCATTAAATAATCAAGTCCCCACCACTTTTCCCCCATTTCCTACCAATCACCATTCTACTCTGCTTCTCTAAATGTGACTGCTCTAAGGACCTCAGATGAGGGGAATCGTATGGTATTTATTTTTTGTGACTGGTCAACAGTGTGCTCTTACTGGACAGCGTTACTTGCCTGGGAGTTGAGCAGGAGCAACGAGCTTCATTACACCACCAAGACAAGAGCTCACCTTGGCTTCAGTGTCCAGTCCTCATTCAAGATCTGAGTTGGTCTTCACCACAGCTCAGGGAGGCAGATACTGTATTTGCATTTACGGATGAGGACCCAGGACCTCGGAGGTTGGGTAACTGGCCCAATGTCAGGCAGTAAGTCAGCAGATCATACCCTCCCAGGAGACCCCTGGGCCTCAGCTCTCAACCACTGGACTACACAACTTCTGTTGATGTCTGTATTTTTTCTGGGATGCAATTCTCTCCCAAGCTGGATAGACGTTTCTAAGATGAGAACCCTGGGAAAACTAATATCCAGATTTGCACTATTTTCAAAGCAGTCATTCTGTGAATTTACCCCAGGTGTACTCAGGTTTCTGCAAGGTGCCATTGGGGGAACAGGTAGCCCCATATCCTGCCTGCCAGTGGGCTCGTTTGCATCTGCGGTGAACAGTTCCTGGCACCGTGCCTCTCTCAGCTGCTCTGCTGAGACTCTGGGCATGCTGTAACACCCCTGGGGTGGGAGGGGGGCCTTGTTGCCCTAGCTCTCGGGGCACTACTCCTCCCTTTGCATTTCCTCCTTCTCAGCACCCCTCTCTTTCCCGTGTCCTCATTGGCATTACCCAAGATGACTCAGTCAAGTACTTTCCCAAGTCTTTGTCTCAAATTCACCAAGGAACCCAAACTAAGACAGTCAACAAACATGAAAGTGGAATTGCAATGCCAGCTCTCCCTCTGGTTGTTGTTTCCAACAGAACTGCACCTTCAGACCAGATGTTTGTTGGAGCACCAAGGGATACACCCTCTTGACAGTGGGGCACTGGGGGGAAAAAAAGACTGCGAGCTAAACACTGTTTATCATAGCATGGAAGTACTGGGACTCAAAAGAAACCTACCAGCCTTGTTGAACAGCCCCCTGGTAAACAGAACAGACACTGAGACATTTCCAACAACAAACAACATAAATTAAATTTGAACTGAAGTGCACGTGTCATTGTTATTTGCTTGCAGAATAAATGAAATGCAAGCTGGGAAAATCTAAAAGGCAAATCATATCCTCTGTTTCTGAGGAAGCCACCTGTGGGTCTCTGTTTATGGGTACCAAGCCTCACCCTCAGAGCACTGTAAGTGGTATTCAATGGGTCTCCATGTATTTCCCATTTATACCACTATTGAGATAAATGAAGCATTCAAGAGAAAATAAAACGGTAAATGCATGTTACAAATCGATTTTATGAAAGAAACATTTCACTTCATCCAAAGGAGAAATAACCACATTGAACTCGTTAGAAAATGATGAAAACACCATTTTGTCACAGTAGTCCCAAACAGCTGGTTCTAGTCTGAGTGACTAAGTGGAAGTTAATCAATCATAAACAATGAAGCAAGTGCCCTGTTGGTCATTTTACCTGGATGAGCACCAGCCCACCGTGAGCCCCACACAAACGTGGCAGACAGAAGCTTCCCGTTTCAGGAATCCTGCGTCCCCACCATGCTACCCGTAGGAAGTTTGATTCAGGAAACCCCAGCAGCAAATCAGGGCTACTCAAACCAAATGCAGCCCAACAAAGGGATTCCAAAATGAACAGGAGTGCTTTCAGTTTCTCAAAGGAAGTTTGCTTCACGGGGGAAATGAGAACAACAGTAAAGAAGACAAAATTAAAATCAAAATTAAAATAGAAGACGGTTCTAAGTTTTGTTATTTTTTTTAATTAAACATGGTTGGAAAATGACCACGGCGTCTTTTGCCCTGGGAAATGTCCCTTAATCTCATTTTGCCATGGCAACAATGGACGTAAAACAGTGATGGGGAAGGAGGGGAGAGATCCCAAGGAGAGCTCAAAATAGCTCATTCTCTCCCCTTCCATGGAGAAGGAAAGACAGCAAGAAAAAGAAGGAAGGCTTGGGAAAGGAGAGAGCTAGGAGTTTCCTAACTGAGTTTGGAATGTTTCCCTGGAGTGAAGTCAGCAGTTCATGCTGTTTGCCCAAGCACTCATCGCTAGGTGTGTCCCTCTCATCTAGTTTTGGAAGAAGAGATTCTTGAGGATAAGAATGGTGATCTGTTGAGGCATAATGCAGTGAAATCTGGTGGACAAAACTAAAAACAGCTCAGTGTCATCTGAAGTTTCACGGGCTACTTATATTCAGCCCTGTACAACGATTGAAATGAGCCTGTGTGGGAATGGGGATTTCTGAAAACATCTCTGCTAGAGAGGGCACCCTCTGCAGGTTTGGGTGACCTGTTGAAGTTTCATCTGTCAGTAAAGGAGGACATCTGGCTTGCCAGTTCAGCAGAACAGTCCAGTAGAACCCGGCTCTGCATAGCTGTTAGGGAACGCCATCATGTACGGAGACCAGAATTGTCATCTTCCTGTACTAATAATTTAAATACTTGACCTTCATTTTAAAAATAATGTGAAGGGGCTGGAGTAGTGGCTCAGCAGTTATGTGCTTGCTGGCATTTGTGAGATGTGAGTTCAAACCCCAGCAGCACATACACAGCTAAGTGTCAGAGCAATGAAAGCCACATGAAAAACTAAATAAAATTGATTCTCTCTTTCTCTCTTTCTGTCTCACTGTCCCTCTCTTAAAAAACAAAAAAGAAAAGATTAAAAAAAAAACAACAACGTGAAAAGCCAGGTGCCGTGGTGCACACCTGGAATCCCAGAATTCAAAAGGCTGAGGCAGGAAGAGCGTGAGTTCAAAGCCAGCCTCACAACTTACCAAACCCCCAAGTAACTTAGTGAGATCCTATCTCAAAACAAAATATAAAATGGACTTGGAGTGTGACTCAGTGGTTAAGCACCCCTGGGTTTTTAATCTCTGGTACAAAAAAAAAAAAAAGATAATGCAAAAATGTTTGAATGAACTTTTACATAGGTTGTGTGATATATAATTAAAACTTTTTAGGGTATAAAAGTATTTCAGCTTACAAATCATGTTTTGTGTTCAAAAATGTAAATAGACTTTTTCTCAGTGAACTTATACTCTGATGGAGTAGATGGATTGATATTTTTACAAAAGTAGTAAAAATATAAATATTACTAATAATCAAAATATGCATCTTTATATATAATTGTATGTATTATAGAAAACAGTGAAAAAGTTATACATCCATCTTGATTTCAAGCATGTTCTCAAATGTGCTCGTTTCTGGGACTGGAGCGGTGGCTCAGTGCTTGCCTGGCATGTGCGAGGACCAGGGTTCAAACCCCAGGACCACATACACAACTAAGTATCTGGGAAATGAAGGTCAGATGAAAAAATAAATAAAATTGATTTTTAAAAATGTTCATTTGGTGCTGGAGTGGTGGCTCGATGGTTATGGCGCTTACCTGGCATGTGCAAGTACACGGGTTCGAACCCCAGCACCATGTACACAGCTAAGTGGATCCATGAAAAACTAAATAAAATTGATTCCATCTGTCTCTCTCTCTCTCTCACTGTCCTTCTCTCTTAAAAAAACAATGCTTGTTTGAATAGCTATGCAGCACTATGTATAAGAAGGTAAGATTTCACCAGTGACTCCAGATAAGTACAAAAAGAATGTGTGTGTGTGTGTGTGTGTGTGTAAAAGCCTTATTTCCATTTTAGAGAATCATATACATATTAAATGTGTTAGCTTTCTGTTTCGATAACAAATAACTCAGACAAATCACTTCAAAAAGAGGAATAGTTTATTTAGGTTCACAGTTTCAAAGGCTTCAGACCGTAGGTGTTTGGTAGCCAGGAGGCAGAGAGTTGGAAGGGGCTGGGTCCCTATATCCCCTTCAAAGACACACTGTTGGTGACCTAATTTCCTCCACTGGGCTCCATGCCTTAAAGATTCCACTTCCTCCCCATAGCACCAAGCTGAAGTCCAGCCCTTTACAACACATGCCTTTGGAGTACAGTCCAGATCCAAATGACAGCATAAAATATGTCCTGAAGATTAAAGATGCAAAAGAGAGATCTAGATTGCCGCCTGAGTTTCTGGTCCAGGTCAGTGTGTAGATTGAGGAGCCTTCACAGAAACGGGAGTAGGAATGACCTTGGAGGATGAGTACCTCATCCGGGAGTTGCTGTAGATGCTGATGAAGATGGTGTAGGTCATGTGGCCCCAAGAGTGGACCTGAACTGACTTGGTGCAAACATCCTTGACGTTAACATGATTTAAGGCGTCTGGTTTATACTTACAGGAGTAGAATGAGATCCTGGACCACTCCCCCTTCCCCACAGACACACGGATCGTGAATCACACCTATCTGCATCAAGCTTAGTGCAGGTGGCTCCTTGTGTCCTCAGAGTGTGGAGCAGCTGTGCTAACTCCTGTGGCTTTGCAATGGTGGCCAGAGATTCACCTATTTGCTGCTCACCAGCCACAGTCAACTTGCTGTCAGAGCTGAAGGAGCCTCTCACCGTTTCATCTCTCTATTAGGTTATATTTTCCTTGACCTGGTTGTTTTTTTTGTTTTGTTTTGTTTTTATTTTTTTGGTTTTTTTGGTCCAAGTCTTTAATGCATCTTGGCCTCCAGTTGAACAATCCAATAAAGTTGGTCTTTCCTCACTGTCTTGTCACCATCTATCACAACACTCCTCTCCCCAGAGGCCAAGGCACCTGTCACAGCCATTGGGCTCTCATTCCTTCCTGCCTTCTTGCCTCCAGAGAAGATGGGCTGAGAGATTTAACCTTCGTTCCTCCTTATTTCGGTCATAACACAAGATGTAAGCATTCAACTGCCTCAATTTCCCCAAGTCATACTTCTATTACATGTGAGTTTAGAATTTGGTGTTTTTACTGAAGATAAGCACATTCAAATGTAAAAGTTATTTTTTAATCTTAGTTTCTGCCAAGAAGTTCTTGTAATGATGATTCTCGTGCCAAAATAAATCTGGAAAAATGGAACCTAGCTACTACCCTAGTTTCACATAACGAAGGACTCGTATGCAGCTTTCAGGGGGCTGGACCGTATTTAGAAGCAATGACAAGCACTGGAAGCTTTTGATGAAAGAGGGAAAGAAATCAGGGGCTGGAGCGGTGGCTCAGGAGGATGCAGGTTTGAACCCCAGCACCACGTACGCAACAAAGTGTCAGAGCAATGAAAAACTAAGTAAAGTTGATTCTATCTTTCTCTCTCTCTAAAATAGTTCAGGTTTGGGCTGGAGCGGTGGCACAGCAGTTATGGAGCTTGCCAGGCATGCATGAGTACGCGGGTTCAAAGCCCAGCACCCACGTACACAGCTAAGTGTCAGAGCAACGAAAGCCACGTGAGAAACTCAATAAAAATTGATTCTGTCTCTCTCTCTCACTGTCCCCTTTCTTTAAAAATAATAAAGTTCAGGATTATTCCACCTTTCACCTGAGAAGGAAGCTCTTTGCTCGAGCTGTTGCTGCCACCCTGAAAGTGACTCTAGCCCGCCTCCAGTTTCTGAAGAAGTCAAGAGAATGACCAACCCAGACGACTGAGATGAGTCTCAGAGCGGTGTCTTTGTGCACAGTCTGCTGCAGTGCACTACGATTACCCACTCCTGTTTCCTGCCATGTGCCCTTCTCCCTCCTAGAGGACATGTGACATCTGATTCTTGTCACTCAGCTCAACCATGGCCTTTTGGGAAGACTCACCACTTCCCTCATCTGAGTCGTCTCATCATTGGCTATTTTCTCACCATTTTGCTCTTGATCACTCAGTATCGTGGTTACTGTAGGCGACTGTCCCCTGGCCAGGGACTCCTTCTATATGGATCCCCAGAAACCAGCAGGAGACCCATCCCTTCTGAGAGTCAATATGCATTTGTGAATGGATTAGAACTAATGGAATTAAAGAAGCATAACTCAGCTGCAACTCTGATTTCTCTGAGCATTTCAATCGCATGTGGGTGACGGTGACATTTTCGGCATCTTCTTAGCAGAAGAGATTGTGGATGATGTAATATTACAGAAACACACTCCAGCTTCCAAAATTTCCACATTTGTGCTCCCTACGGTACCAAATGGTATGTAGTGAAAAGAAAACCAAGTGAGGGTTCAGGATTTACACAGAGTATTGGGAAAAGGAATAACTCAAATATCGATGAAAGGCAAAAGAATTATCTGCTTGCCACCATTTACCCCAGATCAGGTCTAATCTTCTCCCAAACTGGCCTTTTGGTTTTTGTAGAAGTCTCTTCTCACACAGGTCACAGGACAATCTTGGCGAGGCTGTCCCTCCTCTGACATCAGAAACAACAGCTCTGTTGGCCACGCCTGGGGCAGCTGAAGGATAAATCTGCTCGTCTTCGCCCACATTGGTGACAGCCTTGCGCACACGTCCCTTAGAAGCACCTTCTATCACCTTTCTCTTCTGCTGTGCTTTTGTCTATGTAATTGGCTTTATTTCAAATTGACTCATTGGAAAACTCAACATTTACTATACATCAGTTTAGAATAATGGGCTCAAACCCAATTATAACAGAAAATTCTGTTTATATATGGTTTATATATATTCTTTATATATAGTAGCTTAAAATGCAAAGTAGTGATTGCTCAAGTAATTCTAAATTTGAAAGGTAGCTGTAACTTAGCACTTTAAAAACATTGTCAATAATTTCAATCCTTTGCAGTACCAGAATATCTTTTAAAGGTCATAAATTCTCATCACTCATGTAGATGTGTGTGCAGGTATCTATGCATATGTGTGTATGTGCTTGGCCCTCTGTATCTGTGGAGTCTACCAAGGACAGACTGAAAATCTTTTTTTTTTTTTTAAGAAAGAGGAATAGCAAAAGAGAAGAAGGAGAGAATCAATTTTATTTAATTTTTCATTTGGCTTTCATTGCTCTGACACTTCACTGTGTTCCTGGTGCTGGGGTTCGAACCTGAGTCCTCTCACGTGCCAGGCAAGCACCATAACCACTGAGCCACTGCTCCAGCCCCTGAAAATCATTTTTAAAAGTTTCATTTATTCTGAATATGGTCAAGCTCTTTTTTCTCATCATCCATTTTTAAACAATACAGTAGAACAATTATTTACAGAGCATTTATATTGCATTTGGTATTGTAAGTGATTTGGAGCTGATTTGAAATCCATGGGATGGCGTGCATGGGCTATATGCATATACTACACCACTTTATGCAAGAGACTTGCGTATCCAGGGATTTTGGTATCCACAGGGCAACCCAAGAACCAATCCACACTGCCACCAAGAAATGACTATCAACAAACCAGAGAATAAGAGCAAAGTATGGTACTTTGAACAATCAATATGAAGCACTTATCTATTTTTAATTGATGTCTTTTCTTCCCAATCATCTATAATATATTTAATATTATATAATTGATACAAAATGTTATTTGGGACAAAAAAAATTCCCCAGTTGTTACTTGCCTTTTAACTTTCAAGGACAGACTCGAGTTACGATGCGTATGCTTAATCAATCAATATTGTTCTTTCTTGACTTGCTTTTGTGACACAGGAAAACATACCACAAAGCATTAAACTCCAGAGTTCCTTACATACATCGGCCTTTGCAGGGCTTGGGAAGGAATCCTGGTAATGTGTTACCCTGGTCATAAAACTTTCAAAAGTCAAATATTAATCACATTCAGTCTCTTTCTCTCTCACTTCCTCTCCATTGCATTAAACTTTAAACAGTGTCAAAAGATCATGAGCAGTTAGGGGATCTAACTAACGAAAGTGGAGTTGTAGCTATCGCGATTAGTCAGATCTATTTATGTGGTTTGCTCTCTTTTCTGGGCACAGTTTAGTTCTTGCTAGCTGTGGCCCTGTAGGGATGGCGCCAAGGAATAAGTACAATACTCTTGAAATGCACAAAGTGAGGAGTTTGGTGCAAAATCCTAAGCACAGGGTTTGGTTCTCATCAATGCCTCGTCATAACAGAAATGTCTCTGTATAATCCATGCGTGTGAGTCCACGCTCCATTACTGTAACCAATACCAGGAAGAAAAACAACTTAAAAAGATAAAACGTTGTTGAAAGTGTGGCTCAGGGATACTGATTTCCTGGTATATGAAAGGCTCTGGGTTGTGTCCCCAGTTCTACAAAAGGAAAAGAGAAGAGAACAGAAGAAGCTTTGGCTTTAGAGGTTTCCACCCATGATCTCTTGGTGTCCTTCCTTTGGGCCTGTTGTGGCACAGAACATAAACAGCAGCAACACAGGGCAGAAGACCATTCCTTCAACTGATAGCCAGGAAGGAAAGAGGTAAGACCTTCTGCTCATTGAGGTCACAGCCCCCGGTGACCTAAAACCTCCCAATAGACTCCACCTTTTAAAGGCACCACCACCTCCTGATAGCACCAAGCTGAGGGCCACGCCTTTAACACTTGCGCCTTTGGAGGACAGTTCTGATCCAAACTACAGCAGCAGAAACGTAAAACTTGATAACCTATTACATATGACTTGAAGCGTCCATACAATAAAATTTGTGTTTAGCATTTCTATCTGTATCAACAGAAAGCATTTTGACATCTAACAAAAGAAAAATCTCATATAATACTGAAAATGTAATTCATTAAAAGAAAGAGATAAATTTCAAATAGAAGTAGCGGTGACTAAGCCATGAGACTGTTGGATTTTACAGTTAATGAAGACAGTGAATCAGATTGTCAAATTGGAAATGATTTACTTTTTTTTTTTTTAACCCTAATTTGTCAGGAAATACAGACATTAAGGAAGATGAAATGTTAGAACATCTCAGTGCCATCAAGGAGAGTTTGTTAAATGAGTGTAGCCAATTTAAAGACCTTTTTAAGGTGAAATTTTACAGAAGAGAACTTGAAATGCCCCCAAGGTCTTCCAATTCATAATGAAAGAAACCTGTTATTAGATGGTTTCCCAATTGGGAGACAATACTAAAAAATGGCATGATCTTATCTGAGTGGTGAAGTAGTAAGAAATTTTTCTTAGTTTCTCAAATTAAAGAAGGTACTTTCATCAACCATGGCAGAAAAGACTGATTTATCTCCTCTCTCTCTCTCCCTCTCCTCTCTCTTTAGAAAATGCTACTAAGAATTTATATATATATTAATTTCATTACAAGCTTGTTTGATTGTTCAACAAATAAATTTCTAATAAGAAAGAAAGGAAGAAAGAAAGAAAGAAAGAAAGAAAGAAAGAAAGAAAGAAAATGCTACTAAAGGGGTTGGAGCGGCGGCTCGATGGTTACCGCGCTTGCCTTGCATGCGTAAGGACCCGAGTTCAAACCCTAGCACCACATACACAAGAAAGTATCAGAGGAATGAAACTCACATGAAAAACTAAATAAAAATTGCTTCTCTCTCACTGACTCCTCTTTCTTTAAGAAAAGAAAACACTACTAAAAAAAAAAATCATTGTTACCGTCGAGGCAATCTTATAACAAATAATGTGAGAAAAAATGTCGTGGAGTTTTTAAGTGAAAGTCTTAATTTTCTGGTATTTGCCAGCTTTATTCTTTCATTCTAAGGAGATATTCACTTTTTCCCCCCAATTCTTCATTCACGTTTTTGCATTATTTTATTTAATGAGAGTTCTAAATTTGATTAAGCTTGATTCCCACAGAATCTATGCCCAGCCCTTATGTCCTAGTTAGAGAATTCTTCTTGACCGTAGACACGATTTGTTTTTCATATTTGAAATCTTGAATCTGTCTGGAATCTATCTTATTATGGTGTGGAATGAGAGCATTTCCCTTTTTTTCCAAAGTGGGACAATCATTCCAGCAACATTATTGAATAATGTATTTTCCCACTGCTAATAAAGCGTATATTAATACCCATGAAAAATTCCCCAAGGATTTTTATTGCTTCATTTCTCTATTCCAGTACCATTATTTCATTATATTTTCAAAACAATTGAACAAATCTCATTTTTAGTTTTCAAAAATTTCTGGACTTTCAGTCTGTTTATTTTTTTAGTTGAACTTTGAAATCACTGTGTTAAATGTTATTTAAAAATTATACTAGAATTTAGTCATTTGTTATTAATTTAGCAAGAACTGATATTTTAATAATATCTTCTTATCCAGTAGCATTATTTTTGGTAGCTGCCTATGCCCATTGGGAAATATAAATATTTTCACTGGATTATGTACATTTCTAATTAAGTATTTGTCTATCTAGGTAGTTTTTGTGTTGTTGGAAAACTGTTTTACAAATAACACGTATCTGTGCATGTGTTGTAAATGGCCATTTTATTTGATCTTCTTTTCTTTTTTTTTTAAAGATAGAGGGACAGTGAGAGAGAGAGAGAGAGAGAGAGAGAGAATCAACTTTATTTAGTTTTTCAGTTGGCCTTCGTTGCTCTGACACTTGGTTGTGTATGTGGTGCTGGGGTTTGAACTCGCGTGCTCACCCATGCCAGGCAAGCACCGTAACCACCGAGCCACCACTCCAGCCCCTCATTTTTTTTTTTAAATTTTTTTAAGAGAGAGAGAAAGAGAATCAACTTATATTTAGCTTTTCATCCGGTTTTCCTTGCTCCAACACTTAGCTATGGTGCTGGGGTTTGAATCTTGGTTTGAAGCTAAGCCACTGCTCCAGCCCAGAAGAATTTTTCAATTGCAGACATTGATATCTTTTTTTGTTTAATTTGAATTCTTTGTAACTGACTTCATGTTTTTCATAATGTTGGATGTGATTCACAATGTAGTAGAAATTGTTTACACCAAGCATTTATGACTTTGATAGGAATGTCCCTGGGGATGGGGACAGGGATTCATCTTCCTACCTATGTGTTCATCTGTGTGTTTGTGAAAGGCCTCAAAAAAAGTCTAATTCCCTTACATACTTTGTCAACCATTGCTGTGAACTAAATTATACACTTTCAGAGGAGCCCCTATTGATATGAATGCATACTTTTAAATAATATATATCTATTATGTAATAGCTTTCCTTATGTTAAACTATTCTTGACTCCAAGAATAGCCCTAGTATATAGTAGTAATTTGTCGCACTGTTAATACATCTGGGATGATGATTTTATTTAGGGTTTTTTTTCTCCTCCTCTATAATCATAAGTAAAATTTAGCTATAGTTTTCTTTCATTGTGATAATTTTATCAGGTTTTGGTATGAGGTTAAAATAAACTGGGAAGATTTCCATCTTTCTTTATATGCTGGGATATTTTAAATTGCAAAAGAAATCTATAATTTTAGAGTCTAAAATAACATCCATAAAATCATCTGGTTTTGGCATATTTGGGGGGATAATTATCATCTTTTTCAATTTTATTCAGGGTGGATCTTCCACATATTGAGCCAATTTTGGTTATTTAAGTATTCCATGTAAACCATCTAGTTTTTCAAGATATGTTAACTCAGTTGCATGAAGTTTATAGAGAGGTAGCTCACAATGGTTTGCTATTGAATCCCACCAGTTAAAAAATGTTTGAGGAAGCACCCTCATTGGCTTCTTTAATAATTAACATTTGCTACTATACTTATGGACTATGTGCTATAAAACAAACTTGGTAGTAAAAATTTTAAAAGATGAAATAAAATATTTTAAAATAATTTTTCCTGTTAGCTCATAATAGACTTTTTGTTCTTCTAAAATAGTCCATTAATATTTTCATAACAGTTGTGCAATTAAGTAGGCTTTTTAGTTCTCTAAAAATCGTGGTTTGACATTTTGTGATACCAAGTGATCAAAGACTTTTCTTCTAAATTCAGCATATTTTATATTTGCTTTAAAAAGTTGCCCTAGCTATGAAAAGACCTCACAAATACACATAAGCCTAATTTGGAAAAAAAAAATACATGCATCTTTGGCAGCCTTGCTAAATCCTTATATTTCTTTTTTTTTTTTCAGTACCATGAACTAATTATGTAGAAATTGGTTAAAATATTAGGAAATGTTCACCTGTCCTGATGACAATCAGTGGGTCTTTTCAAATGATCAGAAGCTAACGAATTTTTATACTTTTTGAGAAATGAGTTTAAAAACTACTGGGACTGTGTATCACAGGTCACAAAGCAAGACGGCCTGTGCCAGGGCCCTGTTTTTAGAGTAGACAAATAGAAGAAATCTGCTAAGTGGCAAATATTGTTTTCAGCAACAAAAGTCTCATAACGACGGAAACATTTCCAAACACTGATTCTGAAAATGTTGTCTCCAGGACAGAGGTTTCTCTCTAAAGCAGTTATTTTTCCATTTCCCTTTAAAAAGGGAAGGGCAGATTGTGGCAAATTTTTTTTTTCATCCTCTTCTGGGTTGATAGTACTGCAGCCACATGCCTTCTGAGAAATGGCCAGCAAATTCTGAATAAATGTCTAAAGGAAACGTACAGCTCACTAAATCTCAAGTCAACTCAAATTTAAATAGCTGAAATTATACCTCAAGTTTGAAATCCTGTAAGGGAAACTTAAATGTCATGTATTTCCTGGTTGGTTTTTTAATGTTTTGTTTTTCTTTTAACCACCCAGTTCTGGGGTACAGTGTGATGTTCCAGCTTGTGTATGTACCATGTAATGATCAGGTCTGGGAAATTAACACGGATGTCACCTCAAACATTTTTCATCTCTGTTTTTTTGCTTTTTTTAAGAGAGAGGGAGAGTGAGAAAGAGAGAATCAACTTTATTTATTTATCCATCTGGCCCCTGTTTCTCTGACACTGAGTTGTGTAAGTAGTGGGATTTGAACCAGGATCCTTGTGCATGCCAGGCAAGCACTCCAATGCTGATCCATGGCTCCAGACCCATGTCATCTCTTTATGACAAGAATATGCAAAATCCTCTCTTCTAGGAACTGGAGGTGTAGCTTACTGGTACAGCACCTGCCTAGTAGGCCTGAGGCCCTGGGCTAAATCCACAGCACTATGAGACAAAACAAAACAAAACAAAAACCTCTCTTCTAGTTATTTTGAAATCTACAACATACTTTTGACTATAGTCACCCTACTGCGTAATAGAACATAGTGACCTATTCCTCCTATCTATGTTTAGCTCATCTCCCATAACTAAAATCCTTCTGGTTCATTCACAAATGACAACATTTTTCATTTTAATGACTGAGTACTATTCCATTGTATACATCCATCACCTTTCATTTATTAATCCATCTATCTATGAGTATCAAGATCTATTCCCACAGAGAGATATATTTATTTTATTTCTTTGTGATAAATATCCAGTTCTGGAATTTCTGGGTCAGATAGTAATTCTATTTTTTTTTTCAGGGCTGAGGACCAAACTTGGGGTCTTGCATGTGCTAGGCAAGCGCTCTGTCACTGAGCTGAATCCCCAACCCCTAGTAATTCTATTTTTATTGTTTTTTTTTTTTTTTAGAATTTCCACACTGTTTTCCAAAAGGCTGTATTAAGTCCTATTTTTCCATATCCTCACCAGCATTTGCATTTCATAATTTTTATCAAGAGTTTTTAAGACTGCAAAGGTGTAATTTGTGGAAGATGGTAACTATACTATTTTAATATTTAAAAAATAAAACAAATTTTATCATATCCCATAGCATCCTAAAACCATAGCAATTTGATACCAAATACCACCCCATCTTAAAATTATGTGGATTTCTCATTTAACAATGAGAAATTACACCTTATCCCTTTTCCTTGTTGAACTTCTATGCTCATTCGGCTTCAATACCCACTCCCTAAGAATTTATTTTAATATATGTTTATGAAACTCTGTGTTAATCATCATTTTTTATAATAAAAATATGCATGTAAGTTGAAAGTTTAATTTTTTAATTACCTGTGTTAATTGCCTCTTGGATAGAGCTATCATTACAATTGTTAGCACGCAATTAGTCAAAACAACATAACCATGTTACAAATCTCATAAATAGTTATTAAGCAAAAAATTTAAAATTATTGGAAATAAAGCTTGTAATGAGATGAGCAGGGTCAAGTTCTGTGTCCGTGGATAATTATTATTTACAGCTTGAAGGAGAAGGGGCGCACATGGATTCCACGTCTGCATTTCCTATTTCTAGATGCCAGCCCTGAGAAACCTTGCTTGTCTAAATAGAAACGGGTCCGCTACATTGTTGCTGCTGCTCCATTGAAACCTCTTCTAGATGGCAGGCCAAGAAGTCACCCAGTGATGGAATTAGTTTTAACAATCTGTCTTCGGATGAGTTTAATTCCTTCTTCAATTTTGTTAAAAGTGAAGGATGGATATGTTACCCAGTCATTCAGTTTCGTTCTTTAGGTTTTATGGAGAATTGTGAAGTGATTACTATATTGGACAGCCTTTGCTGGGGAACCAACACAATCTCAGTGGCCTGCAAAGGGAAACAGTTGTTTTTCTTCCCAAAGAGTCTGGAGGTAAACTGAGGCACATTTGGCTCAGGCTGCAGGTCAGTTCTGATGGGTTCCATGTATGTGGTGGGGGGTCCAAGGTGAACTGCAGTGGCTCCCTGGGACGGTTCTCCTTGTGCCAGGGAGGAAGGACGCCTGCAGGGTGTCTCAGAGCCTAGACTCGGGACGGTCTCACTCCCTGCCCACTTCTCATTGGCCAGAGAAGTCAGATGCCCAGCCCAGGGTCAAGGGACAGGATGAATATCCTCAGCACGGGTGCTTGGGGTGCGAAATGAATGCTTCCAGATTGATCTGGTCTGCCTGCCTGTTGGCTATTGTAGCAAACGCTAATGTAACACAATGAGTTTGCCCTGTCCAGGCTGAGCAAACCTTTTTAGAGTGTTCTTTCCTTGCTGCCATGAGAATGGACCTCGTTTACCCATACACAACGCGGGCCACAGAGTGAGGGCAATTGGTGGCCAAGACTGAAAGCTTCCCTGGAGAACATGTGGTCTAAATGAGAACGAAACATCCAGGTTTTAAGCCACTGAGATGTTGGGGTGTATTGATTCCCACATCATTATGAAAATTTTTTTAAAAGTTTATTTTTTTTTTTTTTAGTAAAATCAGACAAGTCTAACAAAGAAGAACTCACATTATACTAGTGAAGGATATACTGCTGGTCCCCAACTTGTTTGACTAGTGATTTTATATCTGAATAAAGGTATGAAAAAAGTGCACATTTAATAGAAACTCAGCTTCAGATTCTGGATTTTTCTTTCCTGGCTCGCCATATGTGGTATCATGGGCTGTCGGTGATGTGTGTTCAATGAATTTTTTTTTTTTAAACAGAGAGAGGGACAGTGAGACAGAGAGAGAGAGGGGATCAACTTCATTCAGTTCTTCATGTGGCTTTCGCTGCTCCGACACTTCCCTGTGTATGTGGTGCAGGGCTTCGAACCCGCAGCCTCCTGCACGCCAGGCAAGCGCTGTAAGCGCTGAGCCACCCTCCAGTCCGTTCATTCTCCCATCACAACGGGAGGGGCTGCGGACGGGGGTCACTGGTAAAGCACTTGCAGGTAGCATGAGGCACACGCACAGCCCCCTCCCCGCCACGCCAACATTTTACAATGGATGTGGCAGGAAGTGACCCCACTCTAAGTTAAGGAGCATCTGTACATCAAAGTTGTGCTGTGCATATTGAACACTTCAATCTGCCCACATTATACAGTCTTTTAAACATCTTTATATGACCTTTTTAAAAGTCTCCATTCAACCCACTTTGAAGGCTACTGCTTTAGGGAGAAAAAAAATCCTTTAAATTCTCTGCCAAAAGATAGCTGAGAAATCTCCATTGAATATAAAATCTATTCGTGACAATTCCTCATCTAGTGTCAGAGAATTGCAAAGGTACTATCATTTTGAATAATTTAGTCTGAATCACCTTTAGCTAAATATATATGAAGCAAATATGGCCCAAAGCACAAGAGCCAAGGACATCCGCCTGCAGGGCTGAGCCTGGGGAACCCGTCCTCGCCCACCCACAGGCTGAGGGCCAGTGAGGGTCCACTCGGAGACAGTTTCAGTACTAAGGAGAGTTCTTTTCAACTTCAAAGAAAGCAGCAATTAAAAACAAAGACGTTCAACCTGAGGGTCGATCCTTAGCCTGCATCTTCATCACTCCTGCGAAAACTAAGAAGAGTTTCTTCCAATTTCTACTTAAATCATTTCTCAGTCTGTGGTCAAATATCCTCCTTTTAGGTATTTGTGGTTTCTTTTTTGTTTTTCTCAACTAAATTTGTCGATTTTATTGTACCCTTGTACTTATCGCTTTTCTATTCTGCTCATTTGCTGTTGTATTTTTATATCTACTAATTACTTCCTCTTCCTCTTCTTGAGCTTATTTTATTGTGATATCAGCTTCTTGAGTTAAATGCTCTTTTTAATTTTATGTTCTCTGACTTGGTGATAAAAAAGCATTTAAGGTGACATTTTGTTAAAGTAGAATTAGTTGTATAGTGTAAAAATGACACACTTTGTCTACTTGTGGTGCTGGGGCCCTCTAAGCAAGTGCTGTTCCTGAACATGCCCAGCCAAGCAAGATAGAAAGAAGATAGACGGATAAATAGAGGGACAGATAGATGATAGACGGACAGATAGATGATAGACGGACAGATAAATGATAGATGGACAGATGATAGACAGATAGATGATAGACAGGCAGACAGATGATAGACAGATAGATGATAAATAGATGATAGACGGACAGATAGATGATAGACAGACAGATAGATGATAGACAGACAGATAGATGATAGACAGATGATAGACAGACAGAAGATAGATAGATGATAGATAAATAGATTAATAGATGACAGATAGACAGATGATAGATAAATAGATTGATAGATGATAGATAGATGATAGATAAATAGATGATAGACAGATAGATAAATAGATAGGTGATAGATAAATAGATTGATAAATGATAGATGATAGATAAATAGGCAGATAGATGATAGACAGATAAATAGATGATAGACAGATGATAGATAAATAAATAGATGTTAGATAAATAGATAAATAGATGATAGATTAAGTAGACAGATAGATGGTAGATAAATAGATGATAGATAGATGATAGATAAATAGACAAATAGATGATGGATAGACAGATGGATGATAGATAAATAGCCAGATAGACAGATGATACATAAATAGATAGATAGATGATGGATAAATAGATAGATGATAGATAAATAGATAGATGATGGATAAATAGATAAACAGATGATAGATAAATAGATCTACAGATGATAGATGATGGATGTACTGCAAAATGGCTAAATCAAGCTAACACATAAATGAACTCACATCTTCGTCACTTTTTGTGATGAAAACATTTAAGATCTTGCCAAGTAATTTCTGCATAAATACATTCTTATTAACTATAGACACCCTGCTGTACAATATGCTGTCAACCTTGCCCATCCTGTTTGAAGCTCTCTATCCTGTGACCGATATCCTAATGCGATCACTTTTCTCCTGAGAGTAGCTTTTGTTGTATTGATAAGGAATGTCTCCCTTATGCCAATATCTGAATACTTTAATACTTTAATCATGTTTAAATCCATAATTGCATGTTTGATTTCCTGTTTGACTCAGCTCTTATTTAGGAAGGTGTTTTAATATTTGCAAAGAGTTGGATTTGGGAAAGAAGGAGGGTTTAGGGGTTTTTTTTCTAGTTTGAAATTTTGGATTGTATCCATATAGCAAGTACTGTTATGGGAAAATCTATCTATAATACTTGTACTTTGGTTTATAAATTTTCTGTGTCATCAATTGGAGAGATCCATCATTAGGATTTCTGTGTACAAATCCTGGTGTTCAGGATCTCGGTTCTTTCTCACCAGGTCTAGAAAAGGCACATTTCATAACAAAGGGTGCCAGGTTGCTTGAGGTGTGCAGTAAACATTGGTATCAGCTGTCACAGAACTGGTCACACTGGCTGGTTACCTCACACACTCTCAGATGGCACCTCCCAGCTGTGACCAGGGCTTCAATGACCTGGCCTTAGAGGTGGACTATTCCACAATGTTCTCAAAACAGCTTCACTTGAAGAAACAGAAACACAGACTCTCCAAAACACCTGCTCGAAAAGTTAGGAACAGGGGCTGAAGCGGTGGCTCGATGGTGGCCATGCTTGCCTGGCATGTGCGAGGACGGGTTTGATCCCCAGCACCACATGCACAAATAAGTGGAAGAAAAACAAACAAACAAACAAAAGAAAGAACAAAGAAAAAAATTGACTCTCTCTCTCTTTAAAAAAAAAATAGAAAATAAAAGTACAGAATATAACTTTCTGGCAAGGATGTGGAGAAAAAGGAATTCATATGCTATTAATGGCAATTAAATTAGTACAGCCATTATGGAAAATGGAGGTTACTCAAAAAATTAAAAACAGATCTATCAGTGACCCCACTATCTCATGTCTGGGTGTACATTCAAAGGAAATGAAATTGTTAAATCAGCAAAATACCTGCATGCCCATATTTATTGCAGCACTATTTACAGTAGCTTAGATATGGAATCACCCTAGTGTTCATCAACAGATGAATGAATAAAGACAATGTGGTATATATACACAATGGAGTAGTATGCAGCCATAAAGAAGAATGAGATCCCCTGACTTGCAGCAAAATTGATGGAACTGGAAGATATTTGTCAAGTGAAGTAAGTCAGATGCCAAAAGACAAGTTATCACATGTACTCTCTCATATGTAGAAGCTAAAAAGTCAACCTGAAAGTAGAGTGGTGATTATTAGAGATTGGGAAGGGTGTGTTGAGAGGAAGGGAGGACAGAAAAAAAAGATTGGATTTGATCCATACACATGTAGGAAAATATCACACTGAGTCCCTTTACCATGTACAATTAGTATTTGTCACTAATTTTTTTAAAGAAGAGAGTGAGTTGAGGATTTTATTTCAATTACAAGAATAATCCAGCTCATCATAAAAATTTTAAAAAGAGGTAATAGAAAATCTAAACATTTGTGACCCAGCTCCTTCCAGCCAAACCCCCCGAAGTATTAAGTCAATGTTAGAAATTTTGGTGTATGTTTCTTCACATTTCTTTTTTAATAAACACAGTGTTCAGTTTGTTCGTTTTTCATATGGTGCATGCCTGTAACCCCAGTGGTTCCGGAGGCTGAGGCAGTAAGATTGCAAGTTCACAGTCAGCCTCAGGCACTTGGCGAGGTCCTAAGCAACTTAGCGAGACCCTGTTTCAAAATGAAAAAGGCCTGGGGGTGTGGCTCAGTGGTTAAGCGCCCCTGGTTCAATCCCTGGAGCAAAAAAACAAAAGCAAACAAGCAAACAAATAAAACTGGAATTAATTTCTTAGAAGAAGAGAAGAAAGCAGTGGTTACCAGCACCAAAGGAAGGGAGGGGCGGGTGGGAGGGGCAGGACGGGAAGATCTGCAGGAGTCCCAGCTCCGGGAGGGGTGAGTCCTGATCTGCTATCAGGCAGAAGTGATTCCAGTTAACATTGCTATACCGTGTGTTTCAAAATAAATAGAGAAGAGGATTCCGAGTGCACTCACCACAAAGCAGTGGGCACTTGAGGTGACAGATTGGCTGTCCCACTTGGTCCTCACACATGTGTACAGGTATTGAAACATCCCTCCTGATCCCCCGCAAACACGCAGTCAGTAGGTGCTAACTAAAAATAAAAAGCAGGGTGCTGGAGCAGTGGCTCAGCGGTTTTGGCGCTTGCCTGGCAAGCACGAGGACCTGGGTTCAAACCCCAGCACCACGTACACAACTGAGTGTTGGAGCAATGAAGGCCACATGAAAAACTAAATAAAGTTGTTTCTCTCTTTCTCTGTCTCTCTCGCTGTCCCTCTCTCTTTAAAAAAAATAAAATAAAATAAAAGGAAAAAGAAAAAGAAAAAGCAAAAGAAATGGAACCCTGTTAAAGGCATTAATGCCAGAATTTTCTCTGAAGATGGATTTTTCTAATATTATTTATTCTTTATGGACTATCTTCTACATTCTTTATGGACTATGACTGAGCCTATAAAATTTATAACTTTAAAAGTTCTACGGTATCAGTATAAAATAATCTCCTTGGGTTCCATTCTGTACTTATTACATTGATCTTGGTAAACATAGTTTGTTGAGATTTAATTGACATATCATGAAATGGACCTGTTTTAAGCAAGCAATTTAATCAATTTTAAAACATGTAAAGAGTTGCACAGCCAATAAAATCTAATTTTAAAACTTTTCCATCACCCTGAAAAGAAACTGCAGGCTATCAATTATCCTTCTCATCCCCAGCCCTGGGCAGCCACTGCTATTGTCTGTATTAATCTGTTTTTGTCATATGATATAAATGGGATCATATACCGTGTATGATGGTTTTTCTTGATAAGCATGTTTTTACAATCCATCCATACTGCAGCATTTATCAGTACTTCAAGCCTTTTTAAAATTTTTTTCAGGGCTAAGGACCAAACTCAGGGCCTTGCGTGTGCTAGGCAAGCGCTCTGCCACTGAGCTAAATCCCCAAACCCACTTCATGCCTTTTTATGGCCAAATAATATTCCTTAAATTAAGCTTTGCCTGGAGTGTCTTTGCATATTTCTTTTTAAAATTCTTATTACATCATTAAGTTTTAGGTGTTGTATAAATAGGAAAAGATTATACTTTGTCTTTAATCTAATTTGGTTTCTTTTTTTTTTCTTTTTTGCTCTTTAGCAGTGCAATTTAAAGCACCCACAGTTTTACCTTGTTCCTATGTTTCACTTGCATCTTCATCTACTTGTATCACTTGCATCTTCATCTACTTGTATACGTGCTTCGTTGTTGCTGTTTGTGTTTGTGTTTTTTTTTAAATTTCAATCCTGGAGATCCAACCCAGGTGTGCTTACCCCTGAACGACCTCCCCAGCCCTTTTTTGTTTTATTCATCTTGAGCCATGATCTTGCTCAGTCCTGAGGCTGGCCTGGAGCTTGCGCTCCTCTGCCTCAGCCTCCAGAGCCGCTAAGGTACAGGTTTGTGCTGCACCCAGCTAATTCTATACTTCCTGCTTATTAGCTGACACTTAGGATTTTTCTTTTTTCTGGATTTTTCCTAAGTCCTCTTTTTACCTTTCTTTCACCTTTTCCAGAATTTCCTGTATTGGACAGCTTTTCTTGTTTTTCTTCTTCTAAATATTTGAACAGAATAGAGCTACTAGGAATTATCTTACAGGTGAATGTTTATTCTTCTTTGTGAGATTGGTCTATAATATTTTTTCCTCATATGTTCTGTATTATTTTCTGGACCGGGAGATGAAGGTTGATTGGGTCTCATAAAATTAAGAATATACCATTTTTCTGTTCTTTTTAAACATTTGGTGAAACTAGAGGCTGGAGCAGTGGTTCTGCGGTTACACCGCTTGCCTGGCATGCACAAGTACGAGAGTTCAAAACCTCAGCACCACATACACAACAAAGTGTCGGACCAACGAAAGTCACATGCAAAACTAAACAAAAATTGCCTCTCTCTTTAAAAAAGTTGGTAAAGCTAGTGTCGTTATCTTTTTAAATGATTAAAATTTTCTTTGTGGGAAAGCTTTTCATTATGAATTAATTTCCTCAATAGGGAAAATGGATGCTGTATGTGTATGTCTATTTCTTATTTTTTTTCCTCCAGAAATTGGTCATTTCACCTACATTTTCAAAAGTGTTGGGATAGGAGCTGGAGCTGTGGCTCAGTGGTTTCAGTGCTTGCCTGGCAAGCACGAGGACCCGGGTTCAAACCCCAGCACCACGTACACAACTAAGGTTAAGAGCAACTAAGGCCATGTGAAGAACTAACTAAAGTTGTTTCTCTCTTTCTCTGTCTGTCTCACTGTCCCTCTCTCTTTAAAAAAAAAAAAGAAAGTTTAAAAAAAAAGTGTTTGGATAATGTTTTCTTTAATGTTCTCAGAATGAATCATGGTAGTTTGGTAGAATTGAATTATGTTCTCTTTATTGTTAATGCTGTTTATCTCTGCCTTCTGTCTCTTATTCTCAAAGAATGTAGTTTTGGTTTGTTGATTTTCTTTTTAATATGTTCTTTATTAATATCTCTTCTTTTATTATTCACTCCTTCTAGCAACTTAGGAGTCTGAGGCAGAAGGATCACAAGTTCAAAGTCAGCCTTAGCAACTTAGCAAGGCCCTAAGCAACTGAGTGAGACCCAGTCTCAAAATAAAATATTAAGAAAGGGCTGGGGATGTGGCTCAATGGCTAAGCACCTCTGGGTTCAATCCTCAGTACTTAAGTGAAGAAATAAATACAGTGTTTTTGCTTCTAACTTGAGACCTTATTCATCAATGTCAGTCTTTCTGATTTAATTAATGCATTTAAAGCCATAAATCTCCTTCAATATAGTATTAATTGCACTCTTCAAGTTGAGACATAAGGTCACTTTTTTTGTTTTAAGAGAGAGGGACAGTGAGAGAGAGAGAGAGAGAGAGAGAGAGAAACAATTTTATTTAGTTTCTCATGAGGCCTTTGTTGCTCCGAGACTTTGTTGTATATGTGGTGCTGGGGTTTGAACTCGAGTACTCGCGCATGCCAGGCAAGCACCGTAACCACTGAGCCACCGCTCCAGCCCCATAATGTCACATTTTCAATCTCCAACTTTCAGTGTGATCATCTTGGTAAATGTGTCATTTTGAACAAATTCAGTGTATTTATATTTCTTAATATCCTAGTTTTCAAACATGAGAGGTTTTTTTTTCTTACAAAAAGGAACATGACTTTTGAGATTTTTTTACTATGTTGTTGCATTGGATCAGAGAAAATTCACCTTATAATTTCAATCCAAATGTGTGACTTAATGACCCACAATACTGTCAAGTCTTGCAAAGACTTGACATGTGGTTTTTTGTTTGTTTGTGTTTGTTTTAAAGAGAGAAGGACAGTGAGAGAGAGAAAGAGAGAATCAATTTTTATTTATTTTTCCATCTGGCCTTCATTTCCCTGACATTTAGTTGTGTACGTGGTGCTGTGGTTCAAACTCAGGTCCTTGCGCATGCCAGGCAAGAGCTTTAACCACTGAGCCACCGCTCCAGCCCGACATGTGTGTTTTAAATCAGGGTGAATATTGTGTGACCTGGTCCCATATTTCATGGGTCTCCATTAGATTAAGTTCATTCTATTCAACTTTTTAATAATCTTGCTAACCTTAAGTCTTCTGGTTCTTCTGCATATTGAAAGATATCTCTTAGTATGGTAGTGGAGTTTCCTGTTTTTCCTTAAATCTGCCAAATTTGATTTATATATTTTGAGGCAATATTGAGTCTACGTAAATTAAAAATTTTTAATTCCCTCCTAAGCAGTTGAACTTTTATCACTACAGTGCACCAATTCATCTCTAGAAGAGAGAACAGATTTTGCCTTAAAGTCTAATTTAATGGACAGATCCAGAGACGATCGCTTTGGGGGTTGACAGCTTATGTCCTGTATCTTTTCCATCATTTTATTTTCAACCATTATACATCCCTTAAGTTTTAGCTGTGTCTCATGTAAGCAGCTGGGTACAACATTTTTATTCAGTCCGATATCTTTATGACTTAATTGAATCCTTTAGTCCAACTCCATTTCACGAAGCCATTAAAATATGTTTCTCACTCTACCATCTTATTGAGTGCTTTCCATCTCTTCATATCGTCTGTTTTTATCTTCTCTGGAATAATTGTTTTTTATTCTTTGATTTCTCTTCTATTCGTTCAAAAGCAACACATTCATTGATTAACCCTTTAGTGATTAGCGTAGAGATTGGAGCAGGCATTCCTAACTTATCAAAGTCTAGTGATAACCACCTTTTTCTCTTTTAGGAAAATGCAAGAGCATTACAACACTTTAATTTCTTTTGCCATATTTTCCGACTCTTTCTACATGTTTCTTTAATAGGTAAACTGTGCTCTGAGATCATAATGTGAATACAAGATAGAGATGTCTTTAGACATATTATTTTATTTCTTGTGGTAAATAGAGAAGTTGGCGAGGAAGAGGGATTTACTATATTTCTCCAAATTGGTCCCTTTTTCTGAACCACAGAATCATTTCAGTTTCAACGATTCATTGTTCCTTCCGGTTAGTCCTTTCCTATGGAGTAATATCTTTATTTGTTCGATATTAATGCCCTCGGTGAGCATATTAGAAACTCTGTGGGCTTCTTCGGTAGATTCCATGAAAACTGAAAACAATATTTCTCTCACTGAATGAAGACCCCTTTCTTTTCTGACTTTGCATCTTCTCCCATCCAGATCTGGAGTCTGTTTCCCTATTTGGCTGGCCTTGTAACTTGCTTTGACAGACAAAATATGCCAGGGTCATGTACCAAACCCAAACTAAGCCCTCCAAAGTTCTTATGAATTTTGGGTTTTCTCTTCAATTTATCATAGTCACCAAATAAATACCAGGCTGGAATGCTAGAAGATAAGGGACCATGGGAGGACATCAGCAGGCCTACTGAAGCCATCTTAGATCAGCCGGTCCCCAACCAACAGAACAGCTGACCATGTGCTCAAATGAACCCAGCCAAGACCAGAAGGTCTTCTCAGATAACTCACCCAAGTTGCCAAATTGCAGAATTATTTTAGGCTACTACATTTTGGAGTTGTTTGTTATGCAGCAAAGACTGATACAGTTCTTATTCAAAACTGTCAAACTCAAAAGAAAGAACAACGAGGAAGCTTATATTTCTCTCAGGTTTGCTCTGGCAAGTTAGAATTCTAGCAATCTGTGGGGTAGGGAGACATTCATGCGTAAGGGAATTTCACCAGTGCACCAAGGTTGCCCTGTGTTCGTGGACCTTATTCTCAACTGGTAGTAATAACTAGGAAAAATTCAGAGGACTATTTTTATACCATGTGGCCTGTTCTGAAAGATCAGAAAAAATTCATCCTTCCCCATCCCATGTAATCATCTGTAGTACCATTGTCACCAAAAGGTACAGAGATAAAACTGGATTAAGGAACTAGTAGCCTATTCGGTAGAGGCTATACCTCTGCATTAATCCAAAGGATCAAGTGAAAACAGAGTTTTAGAGAGCTAGTTCTTGAGATGGCCAGTGCCAAGTCCTGTTTGGACAGTAGGTAACCTCCAGGAACACAAAAGAAGACAGCAATAAAGACACAACGGGTAATATTACATAGTCATTATCATGACAAATTTTCCCATAGAAAGTATCATATGTAATGTGTTTTATTTATCATGCTAGAAAAATTAAATAAGCACAAGAATGTGAAACCTCCAAAGAAAAGAATAAATAAACCTCCAGGTGACTCTGTGCTGCTCACATCTGAGCCCTGAGTTATTCCTACAACGCGATCCAGCAGGAAAGACTGGCAGCCCACTCATTCAGCAAGCTTTATCAAGTGCCTAATTGTAAGTGGTTGAAGAAGATATTAAAATAATCTTCATCAGAAATAAGAGCTCTCAAGAGGTAGATGATGAATCAAAATAGATTTCCATGCATGTATGAGTTTGTGGGGGTGAACTCAACTACTACGTATAACCATAAAATTCTGGTTATAAGAAAGAAGACCGACAAATCTTTAAAGATCTGATCTTTGACAAAAGGGGTTAAACTACAACATGGAGGAGAGACAGCCTACTCAACAATTGGTGCTGGACAAACTGGACAGCCACTTGCAGAAAGTTGAAATTAGATCCTTAACTCTCACCTTGCATAAAAATCAAATTTAAATGAATCAAAGAATTGGACATTAAACCAGCTACCACACAAATGCTAGAAAAAAAAATTAAGACCAACACTCCAGCATATTGGAGTTGGCAATGACTTCCTCAACAAGACTCCTAAAGTGAAAGAATTATAGTCAAAAAATCAACGAGTAGGATGCCTTTAAACTAAAAAGTTTCTGTACAGCCAAGGAAGCAGTCAAAACAGTCAAGAGACAACCTACGGATTGGGAGAGAATCATGGCCTGCGAACCCTCTGACAGGGGACTAATATCCAAAATATGCAAAGAACTCAAAAAACTCAATAACAAAACCACAAATAACCCCATCAATAAATGGGCCAGAGAGCTAAACAGAAACTTCTGTACGGAAGACATTGAGCAAGCCAATGAATACATGAGAAAGTGTTCAAAATCACTGGCAATCAGAGAAATGCAAATCAAAACTGCCTTAAGATTTCACCTCACTCCAGTCAGACTGGCAAAGATGAATACAAACAATAACAAATGCTGGAGGGGTTGTGGGGAGATGGGAATACTAGCACACTGTTGGTGGAATTGCAAACTGGTCCAGCCACTCTGGAAAGCAGTGTGGAGACTCCTCAAAAAATTAGGGTTGGATGCACCATACGATCCAGCTATCCCTCTTCTGGGTATTTTCCCAGAGGAGTTAGAATCAGCACATTACAGTGACACAGCAAAATCTATGTTCATAGCAGCTCAATTAACAATAGTTAAATTATAGAACCAACCCAGATGCCCCTCACTGGATGAATGGATCCAAAAGCTCTGGTACATATATACCATGGAGTTCTACTCAGCAATTAGAAAATAAATGAAATTGCAGCCTTTGAAGGTAAATGGATGGCTATGGAAGAAATCATGCTGAACGAAGTCAAGGGCAGAATGTTTTTCCTCATATGTGGTGGCTGGAGCTGAACCCAGTCTTGGGGGAAAGAAAGGTAGATAAACTCATGGATTGGAAGCATAGAAGAAAAATGCAATTTGTTAATCTTCTTGAGACACAGTTGCAAGATTCTGCATGAGATACTTGAACAAGCTGTGCTGCAGCCTGTACAAAAACGTAAATGCTTATCCTATTGTCAATATATATCAAAGAATAACCAGGGATGATAGGAAGGGAGGAGAAGGGGAAGGGTTGGAACTGAGATACAGCAAG